>BCLG01001954.1:73061-85585 GCA_001602295.1 Zoysia matrella
CTCGGGTTCGGGTGCAAGAGAGCTGGGGCGGCGCCGAGAAGCTTGTCGTGGTCTCGGATATGGAGGAGAGGCACCACAGGAGGCTAGCGACAGAGGCGGCCATAGCTCGACGGCGGGCCTCGGCGGGGGCGCGGCTC
The DNA here is from genome assembly GCA_001602295.1 of Zoysia matrella. Taxonomy (NCBI): domain Eukaryota; kingdom Viridiplantae; phylum Streptophyta; class Magnoliopsida; order Poales; family Poaceae; genus Zoysia; species Zoysia matrella. Next base: position 73,199 of record BCLG01001954.1, read on the forward strand.
CGGCGTGGTGCCGCCCAAATTGGTGAGCTTCAGTGGTAAGCGAGGTCGCGGTGGTGCTGTTCATCAGCTCGGAACGGCCGGCCAGGCTTCGCAGCGCGCCGGTGACGGTGGACCATGGCGCGCAGCGGCGACTCGGCTCAGGACAGGGGCGACGCAGTGCCATCGATTCTGAGTGCAAGACAGAAAGGCGGGAGCGCAGAGGTCCTCTCCGCGTGATCGAACATACTGGGAATGCGATGACGCGCACCGGCGGTGGATTAGCGGCAGCCCGACGGTGGTCGGCTCTGGGAGCTAAGCGACGAATGGGGAACGGGGCGGCCAGCTCGATTCCGTTCTAGCTCATAGCGGCACGTCGAGGGATAGGTGGCGCACCTGTGGCAACCTGGTAAGCGGCAGAGCGGACACGCGCGGCGTGTGGCAGGGCGCGTGGCGCCGCGCGCACTGATGTGCTGGCCAGGTGCGCCGAGGAAGAAGACAGAGGAAGGGAGAAAGTCGCTGACGAGTGAGGCCCGCCGGATTCTCTTTTTTCCTATTTTTCTATTTTCCGGAATTTCAGCAGCAGCCTCTGTTTTTCCCTCAAAAGGTCAACCTGCCGAGCTCCGATAAACGTGAAATTTTTCAGGGTTGAAGTACTTTTTAAGATGAACAACTTTTGTTTTAGGATTATCTTCAAATTCTGAATGGATTTTATTCTATGAAATTCGGGAGATAAATAGCTATCTGAAAGGAGTAAATTAATTCGAACAGGGTCAAAAAGTGCAAAAGAATTGGATGTGTTTGGAACTCAAGGAGTTTGATAAGACAGGAATTCACAAGTATTGGGTTCGAGGGAGTTGAATGAATTTCAATTTCAGAGGAACTTGCCGGATCTAGAATTTTAAAGGATTGAAACGAGCTCGAAATTCAAAAGAACACAAGAAAATAAACGGAAAGAAAGAGGAAAACAAAAGGGCTCACTCACTTGTCACACCTCAAATTTTAATATTTTGAAATCTTCAATTTAGATAAGTTTTAATTTAATGAGGTTTTGTCTTTTGAAATAGGAAAGAAAAGAAAGGTGAGAAGTGGAAAGAAAAATGTTAGGGTAAAAGTTAGAAAAATTTTGATTTACATATTTTTAGACTTTTCCTAAAATTCGGGATGTCACAGTCGAGGACGAAAATCAGTCCATGCTGCCACACCGAGAACTCCTCCATCTGTTGTGCCTACTGCTGACAAAGGATCAGCACCGTTCCGTGCTCCTTGGTCACAACTCACAGCTCGTACCCGAGGCGGAAGAACAACCCCAAACCATACAGCAAGGACAGTAGCATCTCAACTGATGGTCAATGCAGAACAAATTGAGTCTCAAGATGATGATACACATGAAGATGCGGAAGAAAATTTGGTAAGAACTAAATTCCTTTACCTATGATACTGATGTTCACTTAATGGTACATTTTGTTTTACAATTACCTGGTTGAGGTTACTCTATAATGTTTTGTTTCGTATGCACTAGATGGATGGTGAGTTTGACAAGGCAAATTGGAATTCAGAAAACACATTTAGTTTTTGTGTAATTTGTCTTCAAGAAATGAGGGCAGGGAATACCAGCAATGGCACCATGACCACTAGAGGCTATAAGAACATTCAAGAAAAGTACTTTCGAAGTACTAGGCTAAAACATTCAGTAAAGCAGTTAAGAAACAGATTGTCTCAGCTAAGGGGACTATACCAGTTTTGGATATGGCCTAACAAAAAAACAGGGCTTGGTCGTGCTAAAGGAACAGTTGTGGCGCCTGAATCTTTTTGAAAAGAACACACAAGGGTATGTTATGCGGCAATATTAATCATTCACTAGTAAATTTAATTTCACATTGTGTTTCAATTAATTGGTAATTATGTATGTTTGCAGGGAAAATCTGAATGGAGGAAGCTCAAAAAAGGCCCAACTGAACATCTAGAACATTTAGAACAGATGTTTGAGCATGCGGCTATCGATGGATCTTCATCTTGTGTTCCTGGGGAACATATTGATGCTACAGGTGATGAAGGTGATGGAGATGACGGTGACAAAGAAACTGAGGATGATGGTACCCCCAATGATAGTAACATGCAGCCACCACTACCACACTTGTCAGTAGTCTGGAAAAGAAGACAAAGAGTCCAATGTTTAGGATAATGAAGGGTATGTTGGAGCAAAATAAGGCAGACAGCGCAGCATCACAAAAGATAATGGACGAGTCCGTGAAAAGGGCACAAAGTCAAGTAGATCAGATGGCGGAGTTCATGAGGAAAGCACAAAGACTTGTTGTGAAATGTGGTGCTACCGAAGATAGTGTTGAATATTTCATGGCTAGACAGTTGTTCGTAAAGGCGGAGAGCATCGTGAGTTCTTTTGCAGCATAAGCACAAAAGAAGCAAGGCTGGTGTGGTTGAAGAGATGGTGCCAACTTAAAAAATATGTGTTAGCAGTTATTTGACAAGTTTCATGTAATAGTCGAGTAGTCTATATAATTTATGTTATTTTATCGCTTTAGCAATACAGTTGGCTTGTGTTAATTAATGGAAATATATGGAGTGAAATCATTTATATTTAAATGGTTGTTGGATTGTCATTTATGATTGTTTGGTTACATACATCTATTCGTCAATGGGTCTGACCTATTTTTTTAATGTTGTAGGTCAATTATGGTCCAGATTGTGATGAAGATGAGACAGTTCAGCTAGCACTAGAACATTTGAGGTTCAAGAAACATAAGTGTATTCTTGCATGCATGCTTGGTGTGTTTTACTATGAATCTTACATGAACAAAGCTCCACCGAGGCAACTTCAGGAGAAAGGATATGATTGGGTTACAAGAACTCTAAATGATCCAACAGAATGCTTCAACATGTTTAGAATGAGTAGGGCATTATTTGAAAGACTTCATGATTTGCTAGTCGCTTCGTATGGTTTGAAATCATCAAAGAAGATGTCTTCCTTAGAGGCGCTAGCCATGTTTTTGTGTATGATTGGTGCCCCTCAATCAGTACGGCAAGCTAAGAACCGTTTTGGAAGGTCAACAGAGACCATTAGTCGAAAATTTGAAGAAGTCTTGGGTAGTGTGTATCTACTGTCAATAGATATTATCAAGCCAAGAGATCCAGAATTTCGAGCCGTGCATTGGAGCTATAGATGAAACACATATACGTGTTGTCGTGTCAAACGATAAGGTCGTTCAACATGTGGGACGCCATGGGTACGCAACTCAAAATGTTTTGGCTATATGTGATTTTGACATGAGGTTTACATTTGTTGTTGCGGGATGGCCTGGATCAGTTCATGACATGAGAATTTTCACTGATGCCTTACGAAAATATAAATGCAAGTTTTCATTCCCACCACAAGGTTAGTAATTGTTGTTTTATCATAATTGTTTGATTTTTGATAGTCATATTTTATATTTTGTCCATTTATTTCTCATATGTTTTGGTGTAGAAAAATTCTATTTTGTAGATTCAGGTTATCCTAATCGAGTGGGTTATCTTGTCCCATACAAGGAAACAAAGTATCATCTATCGGAACATCGACAAGGACCAAGACCAAGAGGAAAGATGAAAGTATTCAACTATGTATATTCATCTCTTCGTAACGTCATTGAGCGCTCTTTTGGAGCGTTGAAAATGAAGTGAAGGATTCTATTACATTTACCGAGTTATGAGCAGCTAAAGCAAAGCAAAATAATACTTGCATGCATGCCCTTCATAACTTCATTCGAGAGAGTGCAATTGTGGATGCGGACTTTGACAAGTTTGATAGTGATGACAATTATTTCCCTCTTTCGAAATAATCAGTAGGTGGTTCAAACAATAATTTAGAGATGAAGATAGAGACATGAATGCATTTCGTGATAGTATTGCAGATGGTTTGAGTGCTATGCAGCATTGATTGAAACTAGCAAAATGTATAAATTAATATTAAAGTACTTCCTTTTGGCAGTTCCAAATCTCTATGTGATGTTGCATTAAATTTTAAAAGAATTTTCACACTGTACTCTAAGTAGTTCTATTGTAGTCATTGATGATGGACCAATTTTTTCCAACTATTTGTCTTACTTCATGCGGCTGTGTGTTTGAACCTCTTTTTAAATTGTTTTGCTTGTCGGATTAGAGCAGAAGTGCTTAGCTTGTTATTGTCAGTAAGCTTTGTTAATAGTTCCTGTGGTCTGTGCTAGTTAGAGTCTATCTGAGCGGTTAGTTGGGGCTTAGTTCAGTCTTGAACATGAGCTCCAGAGTTGGATGATGGAGGAGTCTAAAGCGTCGGCTGCTTGGCCCTGTTGTCAGCAGAGTTGAGGCCCCTTTGGTGTTGGTTTTGGAGCATGTGCAGGGTCAGAGACCTTGGAGTGTAGTAGTCGTTTGCATGGTACTGTGTTTAGCGGCAAGATAGAGAGCGTGGCTGCCTTGCAGTCGTCGGGCAAAAAAGAATTCTTACAATGTACTCTAAATAGTTATATTGTAGCCATAGATAGACCAATTTTTTTTCAACTATTTGTGTCAAATAATTGATTCATTATGTCGCTCTGACACTATAGTTTATTTGTGTTAAACAAATGTCGGAATTAAATTTGAGAAAATAACGGGAAAAATTGTACAAAGTTTAAATATATGACGGGAAATACAACTAACGGTCTAATTGTTAGTCATAGATCTAAACATACGTAGACTAATAATTAGTTAGAGGCAAAACAGAGATTTTATTGAAAGATGGACTAACAATTAGTCCTTTCTCTAAACAGGCAACGGACTAACAATTAATCGACTAATTATTAGTCTAGACTAACAATTAGTCGACCGGATCCAAACAGTCCCTACGTCGAAACATCAGTTTCTACAATTGTCTGTTTGTTTCAGTTGGTTTTCTCATAAGCAGTTGTTTTATGTTTTGTAAGGGGTATTTAAAATAATGTACATGTATCTTTTTCTGTTTCTTGTCGCAATACTATTATGTCGTATATTCATAGTGATTTTACAGTGTATCTGTGACTTACTCTCACGAAAAGAATAAATAGGCACAGAATGGAGCATTCATAAAAATGGCAAGAGTTGGCTGCATGAATCTCAAATTCAGTCGTCGCCCGGTCTGCTGGGGCCACGCTTATATGAGTAAGGTGTGTGTACATGAGTTTATTTGTTGAAGGATCCGCCGCAGACGCGGATCCCCTCACGTCAAGATGTTGGGTGTCCCACGCACTGCGGTGGCCAATGTCAGGGGATCCCACCGGGTCCGCCCCAACCTATTGGTCACATTTTTCTTGCAAGTGTTGGCAGAGGCAGACCTAGAATTAAGAAGAATAGAGCCATTACATTGAGAGTGAGTACTAATTATCTTAGGTTATAGAAAAATGAGTAAATTTCAGAAAACTACAAGCACTTTAGAAATATTATCAGAGAACTACAGATTTAACATCTAATTTCAGAAAACTACATATTTAAACTACAATTTATCACAAAATAAAAATTTAATATTGGGGATGCTTATCACACTGCAGCTGAGACCCACCTGGCAGGTTCATAGAGCAAGCTAAAACTTGTAATTTTGTGATAAACTGTAGCTTAAATATGTAGTTTTCTAAAATTGAATATTAAATCCATAGTTTCTTAATAATATTTCCAAAGTACCAGTTCTCTGAAATTTACTTTAAAAAAATTGATAATCTCTCCATTGTAAACGAGAGCTAAGACTAGGGGCATGGTCGGGCCTAGTGCTAGTTAGGCCTAATTGCTCTTAGGTCTTGTCACCTCTTTCATACTATACTAGGCAAACTTCTTACTTCAGCTTTGTTCCTAGGGACGCGTCCTTCCATACACTGAAACCTTAACACCAGCTGCAATTGAACTGGAATTGTTCTCGTTCAGCGTTAAGCAGTTGGGCAGGACATTTTTGTTTCAACACAGGGTTTCAAACAGCGGTAAGTCAACTCGCCTTGTTGAAGCCGGCCCTGCCAATCCAGTTGATGCCCCTCAGGTTACTATAAATGATTTAGGCCTCGTTCGGCAGGCCGGATTTTGTTCCTGGCCTAATTTCATTCCAGGCCAGGATTAAGTGAAACCGTGCGTTTAACTCAACCCTGGCGATTAATTAATCCTGGCCAGGAATAATTCCATAGCAAAATACGGACCCTTCGGCAGGAATGATTCAGACGGTCCATAGTTTTTGACACAATAAGATAAGTTGCACTGTACAATGACAATGTTGGTCAAAATAAAGAACTTTTTTTTTTAAATCATCAAAATAAAGAACTTCATAGTGCATGGAACAATCAATTCAATAGGTACAATGTAGGAGCTTTACACAAAGCAAAGTTCCTCACTGCTGAACACTGCAGATATCACTAAGAAAAAAGTGAGCAGTACAGTCATCTCCAAGAAAAGAAAACTGAGCATATTACAAGTAGAATTTTGTCTGACCAAGGAAAAAAGCAGCAGCATAACTTTTGAAACTAGTAGGCCTTCAATTTTGGAATCCTAAACACAACATTTGAAATAGAATATATACAAAAGCCTGAAGTTAGGACCAACGACTCTTCTCAACCAAAAAATCCAAAGCCCTACAAATTCCAAGAAGAGTGTAAATGTTCATGGGCCCTGCAAGCTACATCATTTACAGGTCACAAAGTTTCAAATTGTATAGCAATCTGAAATTTTGTGACCTTAGAGAAGATCAAAATCTGAAAAATACAAATTCTTCAAGGTGCAATATGACCTTTGATGTGTGTGCTCATTACGTATCAAGTGATAATATCTACCAAAATTCTTTTACATATATAAACTGATGCAAACAATCATGATAGAATTTTACAAATATGTCTGTAAAACTTATGGCCTGATTAAAATGATATTGCAGGCATGCAAATCTGCCAAGTTGTACTTTACTATACAATCAAATTGAGAGATACTTTTAAAAGAAATCATAGAACAAGATCAAGCTTATATAACATTTTGTATCCATACCTCAATCGGAGTGACAGTTATTATACACAGAGTGAAGTTTGCACTAGCAGAGCATGCCACCATGTCACTCACCAATATTTCACGCTGTTTCAGGTCACCAGAATTTTGCAAAGTGGGAAATGAAGATGAATTCCCACCTCTTAAGACTGGGGTCTGGTGAGACGTAATAGGGATGATACAATTGATCATCATAAAATTAGAAAGCGAAGGAGCTGACCAGTTGTGCAGAAATTTCTAGGGAGTGCAGATATCAGGGTTGTAAGAGCATAGTATATCCTACCATGTAACATTCCATATAACCTTTTTTTTTATTGATACACCAAAGCAGCATTTTAGGAGTATCTGTACAGACAGACAGTTATGTTTAGCATTAACTTCGAAAAAGAAACAGGGAGAAAGTTCAGGTAAAAATGCTCTCTCCAAAGCATTAGTACTTCCTTGCAGCTTTGCTTGATCCGTCAATGGTTGTCCAGCATGTGATCCTTTTCTACAGTACGTATCTTGAACTCTTGTCGAACTCAAACGGGTCTGTAGGCTGGGGACATTGCGAAAGCACATCAGAAACCTGATGGCAGCTGAAATTCTATCTTGGACCTGAAATTCCGTACTCTAAAAATGCTCTGCTCGAACCGAACTGGCTCGTCCATTCAAAAATCTCCGACAAGCATAGGAGATATTCTATGATGATCTTTGAACACTAGCAGAGGAGACACGAAATATTCAGATAAGAGAGGGACAAGCATAGAGAGTGTCATGACAAGGAGCGAGTGACTAGTCCCGCCACTGGCCCCTTTCCAGCTGCACATCAATACATTCTCTAATCATGCAGGTAATTTCTCTGAAGTGAACAACTCCTAGAAGGGAAAGTGAGAGAAAATGCAATTTTTTTTAGCAGTACGCAGATTAATGAAGCCAAAAAAAATCTAATTTAATAGTTTAATTAATCTAGACAAAATTGAGGGCAAAAGATGCGAGATTGGGTGGACAAGAGATGGAGTACCAGCAGGGGCGGATCCAGGGGGGTGCTGCCCCCGCTGCAGCACCCCCCTTTGCTTAGATTTTCTCTTATATTAGGGATTAGATTCTGTAAATTATATGATAACAAAGCTCAGTGAAATACTTATAAGAGGATTAGCACTCCTCAAACTTGCATTCTAGCTCCGCCTCTGAGTACCAGTACAGTCGAAATGGAATCTGGATTGCTAGTGGCGGTGCAGTTTCCCCCTGGCTGCAGCGGTGGGCAAAGTTGATGGGTCGGCCCCTCCCGCGGTTCATGGCAGCGCCAACCATAGGCCCTGCAAGCTACATCATTTACAGGCAACAAAGCTTCGGATCCACGCAACAAGAATCCCGACCTCAAGCCAAAAACCTAGGGCACGAAGAGATGAGAGGGGGAGGAAGAGGAGAGCGATGCATTTACCGGACAGAAGCAGGCAAAGGGAGAACGTCGGGTGGTGGGGTGGCCACATCGTCGTCTCCGTCACCGTTGTCGTCGCCAAGATTTCCGCCTCACGCTGCATCGCCGCTTGGGGGGGGGGGGGCGCCCGCGACGTCGCGCACCTCCTACTCGCCACGTACCGCCACGTACACGGGGACGCGCGCATGCCCGGCTCTCGACCACCGGCAGCGCGTCAAGCAGTGTCTTGAGCGGACTTTTTCACCGGCCCAGGGATGTCCGGGGTGACCGGTCACGTCGCCGTTGTTCGATCGTCAGCATCAGCGGCCGAGGCCTCGCGGTGGTTTTTTTTTTTTTTTTTGGGGGGGTGGGGGGGTGGCTCCTATTGGCAGCGGCTAGGGACTTCACCCCCGCACCTCCGTTCCCTCTCTTTTTTCTGGCCGACGCAGTTGCCCCTCTAGGTCTTGGTGGCCGCTGGAACGACCTGTTCTCGACGGTGCATCCCGACCGGTGGACCGGCGGTCCTCGACGGCATCGAGGAAGAGCTAGCCCTGGCGCCCGGGAAACTCGCGGCGAGCCAGCACGCACGTGCTGAGCGAAAACAGGACCATGTCCGGCGCGTCGATCATCATCTTCGTGCTCGACGAGCACCGTTCTAGGAATGGTCGGAAAGCACTGTTACTCCAATAAGAATGGTCCAAGAAGAATTAAAAGGAGGCGTTATCTTTTAAAGATCTCAAAAAAATACTGAGCATTTCTTTTTTTCTGCAAGATCTCAAAAAAATACTGAGCATTTCTTTTTTTCTGCTCTTACTTTATACATGTATTTTATTACGAGTAGTGTGATAAATTATTTTTTTGTTTTCTCTTACAACCTAGTCAGGCCCACTACGGAAAGCCTAAAAGGCATAGACTTTTGATTCTTACGAATAGTTTTGATGGCTATCATGCATGTGTGATTGCTAGATTGATAGGTTGTTTCCTTAGTCTTATTTTTCTATCTAGTTATGTCTATTTGTTTTCCGAGCTTGGTTTTGATCTTGCTTAGTTGCTATCTTACTGGGTGTTGTTGGTTGTTAGATAGCTAGAATCTAGAAAGAGTTACAAAAATCTCAGTATGTTAGTATCCGATTTAATCTTTCTTTTCGGTCATTTAATCCTTACAACCTAGAACTAGCACACCTTTTATCCTTCTTAAGAAGACATTTTCATTGGACACTCTGCAACACATATAACATACATTACACTGGACATATAGCTATTATTCTCTGGGAGATTCAAATCAGTCTAAAGCCTTGTTTATTTTCGCTTTTTTTAAATCTCACTTATCTAAGAAGCAGGATTTTCTAATAAGCCGTTATTTGGAAAATCCACTGTCTAAAAATAAACTGGATGTTTGGTAATCTTGATTATTTTCACTTTGATTGTTTATCCAAGTGGAAAAATGATTTGAATACCTTTGAGTCTATGACAACTTATTTTTAGTATGGAGATCTAATTAAAATCTTTAATTATGTTAGTAACATGGTGTGTGCTGCCGTGCATATTGTGTTTCAGATTGAGAGAGAGAGAGAGAGATTGAGCTGTCGTGACTAGCCAAATTGGCCCAGCTAGCCCAGCTTGTCCCTATCTTCTTCTTTCCCTCAACTCATGAAATGAGTCATAAATTTTCAAATACCTCCACGAGAGTCAAGAGAGTCGGACTGGATTGGGGAAAAGAAGAGCCGCTGGGCGTAGTACAGGGTAAGCTCACAAGGAATCAAAATCGCGAGGAAAGATGTTTACATAATGTTGGCACGCCAGAGCCTCACGAGGAAAGATGTTTACGACGAAGTTGCCAAAATGACCGTGAAAATATGCGATGGCCACGGGGATACCCACCGGGCTTATTGTGGACTAAAATACCCTCATCTTCATCGGCGTCGTCCACATGCCACGCCGCTCCCACCCTCGCTCCGCCGCCGCCGCCGCTCGCCTCGCTTCACCGCAGCTGTTGCCCGCACGCCGCCGCCACTTGCCTCGCCGGAGCCAAACAAGACCGCGTGGGCGCCACTTTCTTCTTCGTCTCTGACGTGGTGAGCGGCGGTGGCGACGCAGCAAGGAGAACAGCGGCGGCGTTGGAGCGAGGACGGCGTGAGCAGTGCGGCGGGCGCGGCATTGTCGTCGGCAACAACGATGATGAGGACATTTTAGTCCACAATATGGCCGGTGGGCATCCCGGTATTTTAGCGACGTCATCATCTCAGCGGACATTGTGGCAAGCGCGCAACTAACAGTGGGCACAATTCCAAATTCCTCGTCAACGGCGTCGACAAGAATTTGCAGTGGCACCCGAGAAACTCGTGGCGAGCCAGCACGTGCTGATGAGCGAGTACGGGAACATGTCCGGCGCGTCGATCATCTTCGTGCTCGATGAGCTGCGGCGCCGATGTGATCGACGTGCTGGATGGACAGTTGGGGGGGGGGGGGGGGGGGGTTGATGCTTTGGCTCTTGCCGGGTTTCTTCTCCATCGAGACCATGGTGCCGTGTGCAATGAGCAGCGTGATAAACAGTAGCAAGTCCAAATTACATGTCAAATTACAACTGCCCAGTAATCTCATATGACACGTTTGACACGCATCGTGTAACACCTGTTTTGTCTGACAAATTTTACGAATTACGAACAGATCGATGTATAATGAGTCGACAAAGACCAATTGACAAACAAATGATCAATCTGACATGCAACTGGACACACTATAGAAGTGCAATTGAACACACGCACGCATCAAGGTTCACCACCCTGTGGAACACATTCACATCAACAATTAAATTATCTACCTGATCACAAGAGAATCATGATTCATGGAGCCATTGATCAATCCGTTTGCGACGGCCGCCATCTCGTGCTTACTCACTGCGTTTCGGACTTTCCCGGCCCGTCTGCGGCGTCGACCTTCAACGGCTCCCAGTGCGGCGCGACGTCGCTGAAGAACCTGCCGACGACGCGCGCCTCGAGGACGGCAATGGCGTCGGGGTGCTTGACGCAGCGCGGCGTCTTGTACTGGTTCACGGACGAGCCGTGGGAGACGCAGAGGTCCATGAGCGCGTCGAACGCGCCGGGGGCCACCACGCGGATCTCCAGCGGGCCCACGGACCGGTCGCGGCGCCGGCACCGCCGGTACACGGCGTCCAGCCCGGCCTCCACCACCGCACAGCAGTCCGACATGACGCGCGCCACTTCGGCGGCTGCGTCCTCGTCGTCGCCGGCGCCGCCGGACAAGCACGGCGGCAAAGGGGTGAGCTCCCAGAACAGGACGTAGTGCCCCGGGATGGACGCCGTGTCGGCGTACGCGGTGTACTCGGAGAGGATGGTGGCGCCGCCGAGCCGCGACAGGTGGCTCTTGGCGCCGGTCACCGCGCGCAGGAGGTCGTCCTCCGAGGTCTTGTCGGTGTCCACGCTCAGCACCACGTTGCGCCGGTGCACGAAACGGAACTGCGGTGCCGCGTTGTGGAAGCCCGACACCTGCAGGATGTCGCCCACGCGGTACCGGTAGAGACCTGCGATCCCAAACAGGTTCAGATCAATGCAAAAAATGTCGAGTTCCAAACATGGAAATCAATCGCAACAATTGCAATATGGATGCCCGCGTAAACCATTTCAAAATTTCCTACGAAGTTATAGTCAAAACAACAGACATACTGAATTTGTGAGCATGTATCAAGCTACACTACTGGAATCCTCCAGTTTCCCTAAGAAAAATCTTAGTTCCCTAGTGTTTCTTTACATCTCCTAGGGAAAGAAATTTTCCCGATAATATCTGTGAAAACCTCACTCGTTCCCTACCATATTCTATAATTCCTAGGGAAACTAACTTCTTTCCCTACAAAATTTCAGGTTTCCTAGGGAAACAAGTCCTCCTGGCGCATTTCATTTCAAAGTTTCTAAATCTCTCACCTTCTCTCTCTCTCCCCTGCAATAAATCCACTCATCCCGTCCCCATCTCTCCATCTCTCTCTCTCTCTCTCTCTCTCTCTC
>BCLG01001955.1:20912-31397 GCA_001602295.1 Zoysia matrella
GTCGAACCCGCGCCTCGGGGCGTCCGAACTCCCTGCATGCAGAGGGGGAACAACGCCCGCGCCGGGGTCAGTCACGGTACCATTCGAGGTGCAAGCGGAAGCAAGCCCGAAGCGGAGAGAAAGGTACGGAAAGTCGACGACTACGCGCTTGATGGCGCGGCACTCACCGGTCCCGGACGGCGGCCACTGCAGCCCGAGGCTGAGTCGCACCGCGGGTTCAGGCGAGGCCGCCGGGGCCGCCGCCCACCACCTCCCTCCCACCGCAGCCGCCGCGGTCGCGTTTCCCCCCTCCACTCGCCGCGCCGCGCCAGCTCCGACTCCAAGCCCGAGCCCCAGCTCCGGCGCCGCGGTCCCCGCTTCCGCCACGGCCGCCTTCCCCAGGCTCAGCCCCAGCTCCATCCCCCGCCCCAGAATAACCAAACAGCGGGAGACCGTCGACGGCGAGGATGCTTTATAGTACCAGCAGGTTCCAGAGCTGTGTACTAGTAGTAGTGGAGCTCAACCGCTGATGACGATGAGTGGGGGCAGTGGGCGTGACGAACTGACGACGGCGAGAGCTGGAGGTAGGACGTAGGAGTAGCAAGGCTGTGGCGTTTTGACCCGAGGGACAGCGGTTTGACGAGCGCACGTGAGTGGCCCGGCAAAAGGGAGCAGGCAGGGGAGGATCGAATCATGAGCGCAGGATTAAAAACCACCACCACCCCTCGGGCACGGCCGCAAGGCCTCGATGCCTCGTGTTTTCTGGTGCGAAGAAAAGAGAGAAACAGCGGCCGGGCCGGGCATGCAAGCAAGTCCAGAAACAGCAGCGGCGTCGCTGCAGCGCGGCATGGGCCAGCACTCAGCAGCTGCTGGTAATAATTATGTTAATCATCGCCGGGGGCGACGGATCTTTCCGCTTTTGTTAGTAGCGCCCGCGATCTTCAGCGGAAAGCTGGGCGCCTCAGCTCCCGCTCGTCCGCCGTGCTCGGCCGGGGACGGGCGTGCGTTGCGTGGTGTTCTGTTCCTTGGGGAGCGGTTAGTTTTTGGGGCTCAGGTGCTTGCGTGCTTGCTGCCAGGGGCGAGCGCCGAACGGCGAAGCGTTCGTGCAGCAAGTTCGAGGTACTGGTAGAATACGGCCAGTGTTTCCTTAATCTTCACGCCCCGATGTTAGCCTTAGCTTAACCCAGTGTAATAACCGGATAAATCAAGGCACGATGGACGACGCCTTAGCCTGAACCAGAGGACGACGCAGCAGGCCAAAATTCTCTTTTCATCTCTTTGGACAGACGCAGGCACGCCCATGATGCTTAGCCCATGGATGAATCTCCCTCACCCGACGCCATCATCGTCACGATGTGTGGATTTCTGCAGAGCGTCCTGCCGTCAGAACGCGCTTCGGCTCCGCTCGATTAGCCGCACGGACGGGGGGCCCTTTGCGTGTGGGTCCCAACACCAGCGGAACGTGCGGGCACAGTCTGCGGAACGGACGTCCATTTGTTTTTCTTATTCTCATAGTCCCGGAGGTCGCCGTTCTAAGTTGCAGCGGTATTATCGCGAACCCGTAAATTGGCATCGTAAAATCTATCTTAGGGATTTTTACAGATCAACGATATATTTTTCGTAGCTTAACAGTAATATATCTGCAAAGCTTAATGGACAAGCGAGTATATCCGCAATAACTCACAAAAGTCCGTAACTTTATTATGTTTGTTTTACTTATACTAATTTGCATAAAGTTGCATACTACTTATTTAAAATATTTTTCAACTAATTTTAGTCAAACTCGTTGAAATTTTATAGTGTAAATGTGAAGTTTTAATTTTAAAGTCCAACTTTAAACTCACTTAGAATAAGTAAAAATAATGACTTTAAAGTTACTAATATTTTTAAATTAAATGTATATATAATAATATAATGATAAATTATGTGTTGAATAAATAAATTTTTGAGTTTAATTAATAATCTATATTTTTTCTATGTCAAATAATACAGTTCACGATTCCAGCCATACTCATATTTGAGTTGCGACTAGCAATGCGAGAGTGCAACCAAACTCGTCCCACTTGCGACTTGAGTCGCCGTGTCTCGCCCGCGTGATACTACTACTGCTCCTACCACCCATCGGGCAATATGCGTACTAGTACAACGGGGACAAACCGACGGGTCGGTTCGAGCATCATGCTGTCGCCGCTCGCCGGCGTGCGGATGCCGTGCTGGTCGCTCACTCGCGGCCAAACGGATACGGGTACGGCACCACACCATGATAGTGGCCGGCGGCGCGTTGGCATGTGGCCGGGAGCGGGTTCGGATTTTATCCTTGGTTGGATGCGGTTGGAGCAGGCGGCGTCTTCGGTAAGCTGTTCTTCTCGGGGCAACAGCGACGCTTCTGTGTTGGGGTGGTGGATAGAGGTGGTGTGGTCCTTTATCCGGGTGAGGGAATGAGGGAGACCTCTCGTGCCGGAGTTTACCCGTCGTCGCTGCATGGAGAACAAGCGCCTCTACGGTTAAGGCCTCCTTTAAAACACAAACGATAAAATGTAAGAATAAAAAAAAATATAAAAATAAGATAGGATTGTACGTGTAAAACATAGGAATAAAAAATGCTGGAAAATTTTCAAAGTTAATGTTTGGATGAGTATAGAAAAAATATAAGAATTTTAAAGGTGAAGATTTGAATTAGTAGTGTCTTTCAACTTAGTAGCAGCAGCGTGGCAGCTGAAAAACAAATTGATCAGAAGTGACACAAATGCTAATGGGTCTCAATATCTCGTTCTTCGTGCACAAAAAAATTACAAAGAAGTTTGAGTAGATTGTTTAAGTGGAGAGAAAAAAAATTTCTTCATTTTTCCTATGACCGATTCCCGTGAAACAAATGATGCTACAGTGAATCAATCATAAGAATATAAATCCTGTGTTTTTCTAGTACGTTTTTTCCCTCCAATCAAAGAACCCCTAAAATAAGTCTGCAGCGGGCATTTGCCGGTTCGGCAACCGGTTGATTCACGGTGCCCCGTCCCCGACCACGGCCGTTGCACACGTGACGGCACCACGGGCACGGCATGGGCGCCTTGGCCCAGCCGCGCAAGTGGCCGCGAGTCCGGCGTGAAGCCGTATGCAGGCATTTACCGCGGCGCCATGCAGCCATGCACGGATCGATGCACGCGCCGCGCCTCCCTGCCGTCCCGTCCCCGCTGCGCGCTGCTCTGCCCTCGCTCGCTGGTTTCTCGCTTCGCCCATCGCCTCGTCTGTGGTCTGTACTACTGCGTGGTCGCAGGTCCTGCATGCTGCTGGTCCATGCATGTCCGCCCTGTTGCGGGTCGCAGAAGCGCCGATCTGTAGCTGGACGACGCCACCCTTCCTTCTGCTTTGCCCCCGACCCCCGTCCTTGCTGCCGCTGTCTGCTCGCTGGCAGATCACAGCCGTGGCATGTGCGGACGCGCCTGGCCCGGCAGTTCTGATCGTCCTCCGTGCCGAGCTGCCGCGCTGATTAGATGGATGGATGGATGGGCGGCGCTTCGGCGTGGGGTAAGCGAGCCTGCAATGCTGCTGCGCTGCAAGCAGCAGTTACTCCTCGATACTTTATCAGCTTGGGCTGGGCGTATATCCTGGGAAGGATTTGGGTCGCCTAGCGCTCGCAGAGTTACGTTCTCCGTTGCCCGGTGCCGTGGGACGCCGGGGCGTGACGAATAGCTCGTCTACCAGCTGCTGCTCCGCTATACAGGGCACAACTGTAGTCTGCAGTGCCGGCTCTAATGTTTGTAGAGCTCTAGGACGAATCTAATATAAAGGCTCTCTCAAGACAAGTAATCTATATATACTATTAATTAGCACTTTAAAAACTGGACATCTAAGAGTTAAAACTTCAATAGAATTTATTAAACAATAGAAATATTTAAAAACAAATGACAAAAAAAATATGAGCTAATGTCACAATGACCAAAAAATTTTCAAGCATCCTTATTAATATAATTTTGAGCCACTAAAATAATAAAAAAATAATTTTGCTGCTTTCCATTGGAACTAGAACCTAACTTTGATAGGCAATAGCATTTATGTAATAGTCCATAAAGTTAAAACAAAATAATGTAAAATATAGTTTAATTAGAGATAAATAGATGAAAATATAAATAGAAAAAAAATCACACCACCATCCTATGGGCCTTCATACATAAAACACATAGTTATAAAATAATTAGAACATAACTAATGACTATTGGCAGTAGGAGTATATGTAAGTTTGCAGTAATAATTATTTTTACATAATACGTATAGATACACTTTAAAATTTGAAACCTCTTTAGGCTGGGCGTTTCTATGGCCATGCCTCTAAGCCGGCACTGATAGTCTGTAGTAGCAATACAGTACAAGAGTATCTCGTGGTGGCACTAGTAGTCTACTTCTAGAACAGTAGTCGTGCTGTGTGCTATACGACGCCCGGCGACGTACACGCGCACATCATTTCGTATTCGGACCCTCATCACCAACTCACGCGGCCAGACATCATTGGAGCCGGGGTCCCCCGGTGGCGGCGTCACGCACGCCGGCCGGCGACGTGAGGCGGCCCCTGCAATTATTGACGCCACGCAAAGCAATCAAAGCTGTCTCGCCGGGGTCGCTCGACCGTGGACGCCGTAGCAGTGCCGCACAGCGCACGCATCGCACTGACCCCTACCCACCGGTGACGACGCTACGGGACCGCGAGCAGGGAGCACAGGTGACGCGTCAGGCCCCAGCGCCGGTTACTGCTGGCTGGCGGGCTGTTCTCGGCGGGTTCCATCGCCGGCCGGGCGGCGGGGCTCCGCGCCCTCTCCACCATCCCGTCCCGCGAACTGTCGATCGTGCGGAACAGCTAGCGCCGTGCACGGTCGTGTCCTCCTCGGTTGGAGGAACGGCGCCGCGCGGGAAACCGAAATTCGACACCGGTCGCGTTCGACGGATTCACGGATCTGCTTAGGAGTATAGGCAGGATCGATCCTCAGGCAGGGCTGCAGACCTGTACACGTAGCTGACCGATTTGATAGGGTACTCCCAGGAGAGAGACGATCGAACTGCACCCCCAGGAGTCGAAGCTCGACTGCTCGAGCCGGGCGCATCCGAACGGCCAGGCCAGCCCCGTATCACCGTGCAGGGACGCACTGATGCAGACGCAAAAGGGTGGAGAAAGAGATCACGCGCGACCAGGCCCCCCTGTCGGGCCCGGGCCGGCAACGCGCCAGGCGCAATCATTAGCGCCACGGCGGGCCCCCGCTCCACCCCCGGGCTGGCCGTCTCCACTCGCGCCGCTCTCGAGCCGGTCCCGCGGCCGCAATTATTTCCCGGTGATTGCGTTGTCGGCCACACGGCCTGCCGGAAGGAGTCCCGGCTCACGAGGCCACGACGGGGTGTGGGATTACAGGCTGTGCGAGACAAAATGAGGGCCGCAGCAGTGTCACTGTTGGCATTGCAGTGGGTACAGTACTACTGACGCAAGGGCTGTCCCGTCAATTCGGTCTCGTCGCAACGCGCGGGTGGGCCGCGCGTGTCCTGACTCCTGAGAGCAAGCGAGCGAGCTCGATGATTGACCGATGCATTGCCATCATGAGTTCACGGATGAAGAAAAACCGGTCCAGAGTTTTCCACTGCGGAGAGGTACTTATGTTGGCAAAACACGGGCGTTAGACCGGAGGCATGCGGCACGGGCAAATCGCACAGCGGCTCGGCAAAACGGGTGCTCCTGTGCTGGTACTCGTGGCCGTCGACTGCTCGCGTGCCGGGCCCGGGCCCGTGTCCGCAGCCGAACAGGTTGCACGCGCCGCAGGCGGGGGAGCAATCATCTCGCCTTCCCATCTGCCGCCTCTCTATGAAGACGTGCCTCGGCCTGCTGCTGCGGCGACTCTGCCGGACTGAACCTCTGCGTGCATGCAGCTGCTGTGGTCGCACTGTTTCACGGCAGCCGGGCACGACTCGGTCGCCGCGGCCCACTGGCTGCACCGCGCCTCCAGCCCGCCAAGGGAATAGCGAGATTTCATGGTGCGGGCCCAAAACGGACCGCCCTAAGATACGACGGATATATGGGCCGGTCAGGCCCGAAAATTAAACTCCGATTATCATCTTCTGTGATATACTTCCAACAAGAGTTTTTTTTAACCAGGATAATTTGACGAGGAGGAACTGGATGGGGAGCGCTAAATGCCAATTTTGTAATTGTAAGAGCATCTCCAAAAGTCTCTCTAATATAAATTCCAAAATTTCTGATTTCAGCCCTTCTCTAAAATAAAATACCCTCTAAAAACGTAGATCAGTTCAACAAACTCTCTAAAAATCCTAATCTCCATAATCAAACCAGCCACCTCCGTCTCCAACTGCTGACACCCGAGCCCCTCCATTCCGCAAGGTCCGCACCTGGTACACCTTGTTGGTCATGGCACCCTTGAGCTGCAACATCTCCAGCGCAGCTGAATCAACCAACAGACGGAGATTCAACTAAATCACACCTCACTCAAGGAGCTCGATTCTCACACAGGCGGACAAAGCTTGTTTGTAAGCAAGCGAGAGCAAGAACGGGCACCGACACCAGTGGGACAGCAGCCGCAAAGAGGAACACAAAAATAGTGCTTAAACGATGAGGTGCTGCGGCTGGTTCCGCTCGTCTCTCTCCGACGACGTCTCCGGCGCCGCTGTTGTGGCGGCGGTTGGCTGTCTCTCTCCGACGTCACTCCGCCATGCGATGGCCCCGGGCACGTGGGAAGGAGTGATGGCGAGTGAAACTCACTTGCCAAGGCTAGCGAGCGAGAAAACTGGGATGAAGAGCAAGCTATTTTGGAGGCACAGTTGTAGAGTCTGTTAGAAGGACGTTTTAGGCACTATTAGCCAAATCTGGAGAAAAAAGTGTTTTTGACTAACCTCTTGGAGATGCTCTAACGAAACAGTAAAACATCTCCTCTTCGATTGCCATAGTGCCAAGGCAATCTCAGGATGTCATTCATATATCCCCTCCGTTGTTTTTGGATTTGATCTAACCTGACTTTGAACAAAAGAAATACAAAACTTGATAGATTTTAGAAATATTGCCAAAGTAATACAGATATATCCAAAGCCAAAGTAATACAGCATCCACGGTTACGCCTGCGTGAAAATAGATCACAGCGAAGCAGCAGGCATCCCGCATCCACGTATACTGTCCACGCGATTCCGAGGACATCCATCAGCAGGGGCCCGTCTTCTTCTTATCCACCGCCTTCCTCCAACGCGCGGCGATCTCTCGCTGCATCTCCACGGCGCTGCTCTGCGCCACGCCGTCGCCGCCAGGCGGCGGCGGCGACCTTCCCGGCGTGGGCCGCGCGCTCGTCAAGCTCGTGTCCGACCTCCAGGACGTCGGAGACCAGCCGCTCCGCGAGGCCGCGGCTGAAGTCCTCCCTGACGACCACGCGGAGGACCGCCACGTGCTCGGCGTCGGCGGGCATGGTGTACGCGGGCATGATCCAGCCGAAGCGGCGCAGGTTCTCGGAGACATCGAACACGGTGAACGCGCTGCTGTCCTTGAGCGACAACGCGACCAGCGGCGCGCCGCCGGAGTCCTTGGAGAGACGATCGCGAACCGGCCGGTCGCTTCTAGGCCATCCCTCAGGATCGCTGTGTTCTCCACGCAGTTCTCCGTGATACTCTTGTATCCCTGTAGAGATCTGGCACCAAATTACAGTTCTCCATGACTCCATCATACCCTACTGTCGAACAATCGAACTATTGTGTACCATGTAAGCAATCAAGAACAGGTAACGGAAGTACCTCGAAGCCTAGGCGTATGAGCTGATAGTACTGTGCAATGATCTGGCTGGAGCATGCACAAAAGAAAATTGGTTCCAATCACTCTTTTAACTTTGTGCAAGATATTAAGTGGACTAAAAGAATGATGAATTTAAATGGAAATACCTTCAGAGAAGTTGAGCGTGAACGTGGGCTGGTCTGTCCCGAGGTAGTTTATATGGAAAATCAGTTCCTCGGGCAACTCCTCCTTGCTCCGCCAAATGACCCAGCCAACGCCAGCATAGACGAGGCCATACTTATGCCCACTGACATTGATGCTCTTCACTAGAGGTAGTCTGAAGTCCCATTCAAGCTCGGGATAGAGGAATGGTGCTATGAACCCTCCACTAGCTGCATCCACATGTATCGTGTGGCAGAACCGCCCCAAAACACTGAACGGCTCGCTTAGGATCAATATCAGGTGATATTGAGTAACAATACTCAAATAGTACAACACGAGTGATAATATAAAATAGAAAACCGATTATGTCTTACAATAAAGCTCAAGTAGTCTTTAAGAGGAATAAATAAGTTTAAAACAAAGTTTTAAAACATAGCGGAAGGGACATAGAAGAGATACGACGGTTTCCTACGATGAAACATATCTTGCCCTAAGACATGCTTCATCTCTTGCGACCGGAGTTCGGTGAGGAGAGAACCGGTTCACAAGACCAGTTCACAGGAGCCTCACCTTCCAACACTCCTTGACCGCAACAGCCACACCAACCTGCAGGAAGAACTACACACAAAAAAAAGGAAACAACAAACCGTGAGTACTTATTACTCAGCAAGTCTTACCCGTCAAAAATGATCAATTACAGCCGACTAAGCATGAAAGCCTGACTCAGGGGATGGCTATTTGCATAAAACATAGCTTTAACGTGGATCCTTACTTTCAACCTTTAAGGATAAGTAAAGTTCACAAAATAAAATTTTAATTTGCACTTTAAGACTATAACAGACATGGTTACCAAATAATTTCTTATAACTCAGCAAACCAATCATATTATCATTATTATTAGTCCAGTTGTTACTACGACATGACACAGTAAACAAGTGGTACTCGTTACTGTGAGGGGCAGCGATTATAATTGATTTACACCAGCTGGAAAAACCCGAAGTACACGACATGTATGCGCTTCCAGAAGCCGCACGTGGCCACCTTTCGCCCAACCCATAGGGTCGGTCCGAACAGGCGCACCTCTCCCGAGCACAGGGTCCTCCATACGATCACTACGTAGGACATATCCATGGTTAGACACAAAGCTCTCCTCCGCCGCCGCCAAAAGAGAGGTGGGGGTCGTCCAACAACTACGGTGTTTTGCTACATCAGTTTTCTAGGTCCCATATCCCTAGTATGTATTCGGTACGTTCAAACTTGCTCAACAAGGCCACACTCGAATCGGTCCTTAACCAACACAGACGGGGCTACCACCGCGAAGGCCCAGCCTTCTCAAACCCTCCTATACTGTATCCCCGCCCGATCTCAGGTTTATTCAAGTGTGGGATAAATTCTACCCTAAAATCTCGTGAGTGAGGTTTCTCATTCACTCGACTTCTATCGTTGATTAGAACTCATAGCCTAGCTCTACATCGAGTTACCTGTACCAATATATACTCAATAGGATAATTGGTACTATCATGCATTCTAGAGTTCCAAACAACTCCTACAACTTAATGTATAATACGTTAGCTATACAATACATAGTGATAAAGTAAAAATTTAAAACAGGGTAATGCACCGGGGCTTGCCTTCTGCTTGCTGCGAGTTAGCACAAACAAGAGAAAAATCTTCAGCGATGGATGACTCCGGAGAGATCAGCGCTAGATCTTGGTCTTCTGCGACGTTTTCTAAATGTGGAAAGTGATATGTGAGTGCGATTAATTATGCACCTAATGATATCTAATATTTTACTTGTCATCGCATGTAACAAGGGTACTCACATGCGATGATATGCTTAGTAATGCATGCGTCAAAGATGGATATACGATGATATGACAAGAAAAGGATGATGATTTCATGAAAAGCAACTTTATTAAACCAAGGTGCTGCTGGAATTTATCATAAAATGTTTCTAAAAAGAATTGCCAGATTATACTAAATAGTTTATAATATGGAAGATAAATGCTAAATTTTCTTAATATGGTTCTTGAAGGCATAAACTACAATTTTAGTTGTTCAAAATATTAACAAGGCTATAAACTAGTTTGTGCACAAATTTTATATTTTATTGCAATCTTATGAATTTCTAATGAATTAATTCGTATCTAAGAGTAATAAATTATTTGTAAATAATATATAAGTGTAAAAGTCCTAAATAACTCTAAGATGACATATATTAATTAGTAGAACATATTTATGCATTTTTCATATTTTCAATATGTATGAAAAATGATGATATGCATGTATGTGCAAGGTACTTTATTTAATTAAAATAATTATTTAAAATGCATAAAAGGAAATTTTGAAATTTCTGAAATATTCTACATGTTTCAAGGACTCCAACGGTATATTATTTGTAATTGTTGGAGCTAAGATGAATTTTCTACAATTTTTGGAAGATAATACAATTTTCTGGACAATTGAAAATTGAATTTCCGAAAATGGATTTAACTCCTCCCACTGGTGCGCCATGTGTCACTCCGTGAGCACAGCCGCACGGATCCGCGCTGGAAACAATGGCCGCACGGGATTGAGGCACGCAGCCACACCAAATCCCGCGC
>BCLG01001955.1:31651-54315 GCA_001602295.1 Zoysia matrella
TCCGAAGGGAGCTGTCCACGGTGACCGGGTTGGGGTCCGACGAACGGCGTTCGTTGAAGCTCGAAATCCCGACGAAAGGCCCCGCGATTGACTTCAATCTTCGACCCTGAAGAGGCAAGAGGTGGTGAGGAAGCTAGAAACGGGAGGAATCAACGGGAAACTGCCGGGGCTCACCGGATCTGACCAGAGTTCGGCCGGCTACTCCCAAGGCTCGAAAATTGGGGAAAATTTGTAATCCGGCCAACTCGAAGGAGGATGGGGCGGGCTAGGTGGTGGAGAGCGAGAGAGAGAGAGAGGAGGCGCAGCTGGTCGACAAGGAGTGAAAGCTGGAGGTGGTCTGGAGAGCAAGCTCCACGGAGGTGTGACAGTCGGTCACGCGAGAGAGAGAGAGAGAGAGAGAGAGAGAGAGAGAGAGAGAGAGAGAGAGAGAGCGCTGTCGCTTGCCGGGGAAAGGGAAGCATGCTTAGCGATGCTCGGACACGTCGAGGCCTTCGTGGCCGCCATGCACAGGAAGAAGCGCGAGGGGCGCGGCAGCTGGACGCGCGCCGTGGCGGTGCGCGGTAGGAGAGGAGGAAGAAAGAGAGAGAGCGGGCTGACAGGCGGGTCCCGCGTCCCTTTTTCTTTTTCCCGATTTTTCTGGATTTTCAGTGCACACTTCTGTTTTAAACCGAAAATCATGGCTTCCCGAGCTCTAAAATTTCTGAAATTTGGTAGGCTGGAAGATCTTTTGAAAAGGAACAACTTTTATTTTGGGCATAAGTTCTAAATCGAAATAAATAAAATTATATTAAAATTTGAAAACAGGTTAGCTTTTAAAGGAAAATAAATTATTTGAGCTTTTAAACCTCAAATTAAAATTTTCCAAAATTTTCTAAAATTCAACTGGTTACAAGAAATTTCAAAAGAGATTTTTTTTTCACAATATTTCATTGAAATTTTTGAGCTCACATTTTGAATTTCAAATTTAAATTTCTGACCAATTTGAAACTGGTTTAAATTCCTCCAAGCTCGGATTTTTGGGAATTTCGAACTCGAATAAAGTGTTGCATTATTCGAAAACACGAAGTGTTACATATCGGCACATCCCACCTGCGTTTTAGTATGTGTAACGGACGGTGGGTCATGAAGAAAATGAAGCATGTTGCATTGCTCTGAGGATCACCGCTACGGCCATTTCCATAAGAAAAGAACTAAAGCATGTAGTGGCTTCAGGTGAAAAACTATGTGAAAAGTAATAGTATAGGCTACAGAAAAAAAATACTTACTCTGTTTCCTTGTTCTTTTGCATAAGAAGATCATTCAGTTTCCTAACGTCTTCGAACTCTCCAGTGAGTGTAGATCCCAGCATAGCTGCAACACAGATAGTATTCTCATCCACCATCTAAACAGCCTTCTCAGGATCCATGACATAGTATCCTTCAGATAACTTAACCTCCTTTAGCTCCACTTCAAAATATCTAGTAAATTTCTCCCAGCAGACCTAGGAACATCAGAGAACACCAGGACTTATTACAGTAGAGTAGTCAATGTTTGCAAACCTTATTCGACAGTAGGACAGAAGGTTATACCTGAACATTAGCACCAGCGACAATGTTGAGCTTGTCATATGGCTTCCCCTGTTCCTTCCTCTTGTTTTGTCATTTCCTCTTGAATGCTAGACCTGCAAGCATAATTGCTTCCCACGATCCCACTGTTCCGACTCCAACAGCAATCTCATCATCTCTAAGTGGCGCATAGAACAGATGAGCAATCAAATTTGCACAACGGTTCTGCCAACACAAACACAGAATATTAACTAAAACCATAGGTGTTAAAAAAAGGCAATGACCCTTCAAATAAGCGAAGAACTGAAGTACTCCTTAATCCAATAAAATTGACATCACAGTTGTAAGCGAGACCTGTCGGGATAGCATACCTCGGGTACTTACAGACCCGGCCTCTACACAAAGGCCTATCTATAAACTACTGCCCACGATTCGTCTACGGCCCATGAAGGATCACATCTCATCAAGAATGTCTCGACCTCAGGGGTCAAAACCTCGCATGCGTCCAAGCTCGACCGACGAAAGGTCGAAGCTATACGACAACAAGATTTAGCTTACCAACGGCTAGAAGCCAACGCTGTGACCAGACCCCCGGGGGTCGGGCATCGCCTTAGCAACTAACAACTGACAACCGCAGAGATTCTTGCCAACGTGTAGCAGGAGATAAAGCAACCTTGCCGGAAGGTAAAGCGTTTCAGAAGTTGATAAAGCAACCAAACGATCGGTAAAGCAGGGCGAAAAAGTGTCCTTTGTTCCCCGTGACTGAACGAAGGACGTATGGAGGCCACCGGCCAACTGCACCGGCGCCCGTGGGCGCCAGACGACCAACTCAAATGACGACCGAGGCCCCACCTAACGGAGGGTCAGCAGGTTTTGTAGGCGTCAAGTTGATGGCCCCGTCCGACTTCTATAAAAAAGTGACCTCTATAAAAAAGTGTATCGTGAGGCATTAGACGAGTAAAAAGACAAGACAATAGAAGAACCAAGATAGACGAACAAGCCACCCCACTGTAAGCACATCTACCTACGCGAGCTAGGGTTCTTTGATCGTGCAAAGGCTCTTCCGCATTGTACTCATGTTTTTGAGTTGATATGATTTGATTTTTTTTATCTTTAAACGTAGGGAACTACGCCACTTGACGGCTCGAATTAGGTTAATCTTTGAGTCTCTTTCGTAAACTAAGCTATTCGAATACAAATAGCCCACGAATACTCCCTCTGATTACATAAATTTTACTGTTGCCCGGTGGTCGAAAACCAATTTATTCGAAACAGCTCACTTACACGCATGAACACTTACACATATGACATGATACAACGGACACAGCTTGATGTGCTGTTGGCATGTTTGGACAGTACAACTTCGGGGCAGTTGTAAGGAGAGAATATATTCTCCTTAATATATAGCAGAACTCTTAATACCTCAATGCCTGCTATGGACACATATATATCATTTTAAAAGGCGAGACCAGATCCTATAAATTTCTCGTGAACAATGCGGTCTAGTTTCTTTGCCATCTCTTCAGTCAAGTGGCTCCTCCAATCTCCAATTTTGGCAGACCTGAAGTACAGAGAATTATCCATCGGCCATCCACCAGCGCGGTCAACTTTCCCTGTAGAATTTACCGGCAGGTTCTGAAAGCTGCACAGCCTCACCACCTCCTCCGGCACACCGGCATTCTCCTCCGCGGCGGTGAACGGGACTCGGAGAAACTCGGCGAGCATCCTGACGTGCTTGGTTGGGTCAGCCATCATCTCCTCATATTTCATGAAGAGAACCCGGTTCTGCCACGCTTCGCTTCCAGTACCCTAGATAGTGCTCCCAAAACGGCCCGAAAATCGAGACCCCCTCACAGAGCAGCTCAAACGCCTTGTCAAACTCTATGGAGAAGCCCTGACCCACCTTGTTATAGTAGTGCCATGTGGACACGGCCATGTCCTTGGGCTCCCGGCACAGGTAGACGACCCGGCAGCCGAGGTTCCTTGACGTGGCGCCGGCGGCGCCGGAGGGCAGCGACGTGTATGGAACGTACGTGCTGAGAAGCCTTGGGGAGGGTATAGCCTCCAGCTCCTCGACAGGGTGACGGGCGCGGTCAGGCAGCTCAAGGAATGGCACGAGGTCGTGGGGGTTCCGGGTACGGAGCGGGTGCGAGGCGTCCGTGACGGCGTGCCGGGAGCGGTTGGCAAGCGTGAACGCGAGGGCTTTCAGCCAGGTGGTGCCGCACTTGGGGAAGCTGGCGAGGATGGTGTCGTCGGCGCGTGGCCGGAACCGGGCTTGCATGAGCGTGACGCTCTTCGCGGTTTGGGACGTGACCCAGAACCCTTGGAAGAGGAAGAATGGCTTCCACCATCCTTCTCGCCTTGGAAGCGAGGACGTGATGAGGCTGTCTCCTTCCTCGGCCGTGCCGTGATGTTCGGCACCGCCAGGCTTTAGTGGAGCCATAGCCATTTGGTGAGGAGACTGATGAAGGACTGATTGATGTGAGTTCAGGTCTGGAGCTCGCTCTAAATATAGTGTAGTAGTGAATTCGTGCTACCACTAACCGGTTTATTAGTAGAACTCCGAGAGAGTCCAAGGTTAGGCATAAAACATCGTTATAGTTCTACAAGTGGTTTATTAATGCAGACGCAAGAGAATCGCATTATCATTAAATTAGCTTGAGCATATCGCGTGGCACTTACGATCTCCATCCGATGTTATTGTGTGAATTGTAGCAGTACATGAGATTGAGAATGAGAATAAGAGCATCACAATAGGAGAAGAAGGTCGGTAGTAAGTATTCTAAATGTCACCTTACAAGTCGGTAGTATGGCTACTAACTACTGCTTTTTTCGTTTTAAAATTGATGTCGTCCGCAATCAGCAGCTGTTGGTATTAATTATGTTAATCATCGCCGTGGGCGACGGATCTTTCCGCTTTTGTTAGTAGCGCCCGCGATCTTTAGCGGAAAGCTGGGCGCCTCAGCTCCCGTCCGTCCGCCGTGCTCGGCCGGGACGCGCGTGCGTTGCGTGGTGTTTTGTTCCTTGGGGAGCGGTTAATTTTTGGGGCTCAGGTGCTTGCGTGCGTGCTCCCCGAGGCGAGCGAGGAATGGCGAAGCGTTCGTGCAGCAAGTTCGAGATACTTGTAAGAGTAGAATACTGCCGGTGTTTCATTAATCTTCACGCCCGGAAGTTAGCCTCATCAGCTTAACCGAGAGTAATAACCGGATAAATCAAGGCACGATGGACGACGCCTTAGCCTGAACCAGAGGACGACGCAGCAGGCCAAAATTCTCTTTTCATCTCTTTAGACGGACGCAGGCACGCCCATGATGATTAGCCCATGGATGAATCTCCCTCCGCACCCGACGCCCATGACGTCGCCGTGTCTCGCCCGCGTGATACTCCTACTCCTACCACCCATCGGGCAATCCCACTGGTGCGTAGTAGTACAACGGGGACAAACCGACGGGTCGGTTCGAGCATCATGCTGTCGCCGCTCGCCGGCGTGCGGATGCCGTGCTGGTCGCTCACTCGCGGCCAAACGGATATGGGTACGGCACCACACCATGATAGTGGCCGCCGGCGCGTTGGCATGTGGCCGGGAGCGGGTTCGGATTTTATCCTTGGTTGGATGCGTTTGGAGCAGGCGGCGTCTTCGGTAAGCTGTTCTTCTCGGGGCAACAGCGACGCTTCTGTGTTGGGGTGGTGGATAGAGGTGGTGTGGTCCTTTATCCGGGTGAGGGACTGAGGGAGACCTCTCGTGCCGGAGTTTACCCGTCGTCGCTGCATGGAGAACACGCGCCTCTACGGTTAAAATAAGTCTGCAGCAGCATTTGCCGGTTCGGCAACCGGTTGATTCACGGCGCCCCGTCCCCGACCACGGCCGTTGCTCACGTGACGGCACCACGGGCACGGCATGGGCGCCTTGGCCCCAGCCGCGCAAGTGGCCGGCGAGTCCGGCGTGAAGCCGCATGCATTCATTTACCGCGGCGTGAAGCCGCACGCGCCGCGCCTCCCTGCCGTCCCGTCCCCGCTGCGCGCTGCTCTGCCCTCGCGCGCTGGTTTCTCGCTTCGCCCATCGCCTCGTCTGTGGTCTGTCCTACTGCGTGGTCGCAGGTAATTGCATGTTGCTGGTCCATGCATGTCCGCCCTGTTGCGGGTCGCAGAAGCGCCAATCTGTAGCTGGACGACGCCGCCCTTCCTTCTGCTTTGCCCCCGCCCCCGTCCTTGCTGCCGCTGTCTGCTCGCTGGCAGATCGCAGCCGTGGCATGTGCGGACGCGCCTGGCCGGCAGTTCTGATCGTCCTCCGTGCCGAGCTGCCGCGCTGATTAGATGGATGGATGTGTGGCGCTTCGACTTAAAAAAAAAAAGCAGGGCGTCCTGCGGACGGGGCGAGGCGGCTGCCGACGCTGCCGCGCTTCGGCGTAGGGTAAGCGAGCTTGCAATGTTGCCGCGCTGCATGCAGCAGTTACTCGTCGATGTCAGCTGGGCTGGGCGTATATCCATGGAAGGATTTTTTGGGTCGCCTAGCGCAGCTCTACGCTCTCCGTAACTCCGTTGCCCGTTGCCGTGAGACGCTCGGGGCGTGATGAACTGACGGCTAGTCTACCGGCCGGTGCTCCAGCTCCACTATACAGAGCACGATTGTAGCAATATACTTGTACTCCGTACTACTAGTAGGAGTATCATGTGTCACATGATACTAGTACTACTGTACTGTACGAGGCCGGCCCGACGATGCACACGCGCCAATCATTTCGTATTCGGATCCTCATCAGTCATCACCAACTCACGCGGCCAGACATCATTAGAGCCGGTGTCCCCCGGTGTTGGTGGCGTCACGCGCCCTTGTCACACGCCGGCCGGCGACGTGACGCGACCAGGGCAAATTATTGACGCCACGCAAAGCAATCAAAGCTGTCTCGCCGGGGTCGCTCGGTCGTGGACGTCGCAGCAGTGCAGCACAGCGCACGCATCGCACTGACCGCGCGGGCCGCCTGGCCCCCCGGATTGAGATCGTCGGCAGTCGGTGCCCCAGCAGTTGCTGGGAGCAGTCGGGCTCGTCCGACGTCGGATGCCGGGTACCTTATCCAACAGGCAGGCTTCACACGGTCGCTTCCTACCCGTGAGGAAGCGTGCAGCTTTATTTTTATTTTCTCATTTAAAAAAATAAATAATAATAATATTTTGATGTACAGATTTCATGCAACATTTTCAGTGGAAGTAAAAAATATATACAACCATCTATATTATAAAAAATATATTGGAAAAATTAGAAATTTGTTAGTAAGAGAGAAAAATATTTTAGGATGTGATAAATTTGTGTTGAGAATAGAGAAAAGTATATCGGAAAGTGAGAAAGATGTGTTGTAAGAGAAAAAAGTATATTAGGATGACATAAATAATTTTCTCACTTCCTAATATTTTTTTTACCTACACTTTCTCACTTTGCGGTACATTTTCTCACTTTTCAATTAATGTTTTCTCTTCCCACACCTATCTCACTTACTAATATATATTTCTCATTTTTCAATATATTTTTTCTCTTTTTTCAACTTACTTTCTCCGTTCCCATTTAGTTTAGTTGTCGTTTTAGGTGTGGGCCATGGGATACAGAACAGGGCATGGGATACAGAACAGTGAAAAAGTTGGCATGCGTTGAAAAGAAGAAGGAGAAATATAAATAGAGATGTATTAAAAATAAAAAAATGTGTATTGAGAAGCGAGAATAACAAGTAATAGAGGAAAACTAGTAAACTCTATTATGATAAGTAATTAGAGACGGAGGGAGTATTATTTTTACTTTTTAATACACTTTTTTCTGTATTTAACACAAAATTTTCACATCACAATATATTTTTCTTTTCTAACAGCTTTCTCACTTTGGTTGCAGCATGTTTGTACTTTCACTAAAACGTTACATGAATTTTTTTAGCACTAAAATTTTATTTTTAAATCTTTAGAAATGAGAAAACAAAAACAAAATTTCAGTAAAAAATGGTGCACGCTTCCGCTCGGGTAGGAAGCGACCGGCCGTTGGACGGTGTACCCGGCATCGGACGAGCCGACTGCCGACGATCCAATTCTGGCCCCCTACCCACCACCGGTGACGCTACGGGACCGCGAGTAGGGAGCACAGTTCGCCGGGGCCCCGCGCCTCCTCCTCCATCCCGTCCGGCGAACTGTCGATCGTGCGGAACAGCTAGCGCGGTGCACGGTCGTGTCCTCCTCGGTCGGAGTAACGCCGCCGCGCGGGAAACCGAAATTCGACACCGGTCGCGTTCGACGGATTCACGGATCTGCTTAGGAGTATAGGCAGGACCGATCCTCAGGCAGGGCTACAGACCTGTACACGTAGCTGACCGATTGGATAGGGTACTCCCAGGAGAGAGACGATCGAACTGCACCCACAGGAGTCGAAGCTCGACTGCTCGAGCCGGGCGCATCCGAACGGCCAGGCCAGCCCCGTATCACCGTGCAGGGACGCACTGATGCAGACGCAAAAGGAGGAGAAAGAAATCACGCGCGACCAGGCCCACCGGTCGGTACCGGGCCGGCGACGAGCCAGGCGCAATCATTAGCGCCACGGCGGGCACCCGCTCCACCCCCGGGCTTGGCCGTCTCCACTCGCCCCGCTCTCGAGCCGGTCCCGCGGCCGCAATTATTTCCCGGTGATTGCGTCGTCGGCCACACGGCCTGCCGGAAGGAGTCCCGGCTCACGAGGCCAAGACGGGGTGTGGGATTAGAGGCTGTGCGAGACAAAATGAGTGGCGCAGCAGTGTCACTGTTGGCATTGCAGTGGGTACAGTACTACTGACGCAAGGGCCGTCTCGTCAATTCGGTCTCGTCGCATCGCGGGTGGGCCGCGCGTGTCCTGAGAGCGAGCGAGCGAGCTCGATGATTGACTGATGCATTGCCATCATGAGTTCACGGATGAAGGAAAACCGGTCCAGAGTTTTCCACTGCGGAGACGTCCTTATGTTGGCAAAACACGGGCTTTTAAGGCCTGTTTGCCACCCGCCGCCGCCGCACGTCCGCATCACGATTCTGACGGAAAAAACGGTCGCCAGACATTAGTCGCGTGATGACGTCAAAAATAAACTGAAGAGGTGTGACGTAGCTGAAACTCCGACAAACGGTGACGAGCGCGTTTGGCGGGCGCTGCGCGCCAGACCTTTGGCACGGGCGACTTGCGGCGAGCTTTGGCTACAAGCAAACAGGCCTTAGTGTGTGACCGAAGGCATGGGGGCACGGGCAAATCTGCAGCATGGCTCGTGGCCATCGACTGCTCGCGTGCCGGGCCGGGACGGTGTCCGCAGCCGAGCCGAACAGGTTGCATGCGCCGCAGGCGGGGCTCGTCCGGTCAATCATGGCACGCGAGCCGAGCAATCATCTCGCCTTCCCATCTGCCGCTTCTCTATGATGACGTGCCTTGTGCCTCGGCCTACTTTTGCGGCTCTGCCGGACTGAACCGTCCCTGGTCTGCGTGAATTCAGCGGCTGTGGTACTACTAGTCGCACTGTTTCACGGCAGCCAGACACAACTCGATCGCCACGGCCCACGGGTAGAGTGAGCTTTGGTGATGCCGGCCCAAAACGGACCGGCCGAAGCTAAGACGGATATATGGGCCGTATTTTTTACGGGGCAGGCCCAAAACTGAAACTCCGATTGATGGCTTCCTGTGGTTTTTATTAGGGACAATTGTATCAGTTACTTAAGTTAACACGCTCATTGTATGTTTGTTTCTTTACGTATTTAATCTTGATTTTTTAAAGTGAACCTGTTGTTTTTAGAGACCCTAATTTCTAACATCGTTAACAATAAGATTTTTTAATGATTTAAAAAATAGAAAAAATCAATAGATAATAAAGTTCATGGGAAAAGACAGAACTACTTTTTTCTGTTGAAATTTTAAAAGATAAAGTATATTCAAAATGTTGTCAAAATATTCAAATTTTTACTTAAATTACATTCAAAATACATTTAATTATTGATGAATTTTTCTATATGCTATTAAATAGATTTTTTTCTATACAAAACAGATCAATTGTGCAAAACAAATGAAAAATAGAATCATTAGTGGAAGGACAGACATATCTTTTTTTTACATAAAATTTAACACCGTCGAGTGAAGATAACGGAGTAGGATCTCATTGTTCGAATTAAAAAATCAAGATCAAATGTGCAAACTCTAAAAAATAAAATCAAACATACAATTAGCTTCATAACTAAGATCAATTACGCAAATGACCTTTTTTCTTAACAACGATAATTGACGCGGAGAAGCTGGAAGGCGACAGCTAAATGACATTTTCGTGATTGTCGCGAAACAGTCAAACATTTCCTCTTCGATTGCCATCACGCCAAGGCAATCTGGACGACAATTCATATATTCCCACTGTTATTTTTGGATTTGATCAAACCTGAATTTAAACAAAAAAAAATAAAGTTGATAGATTTTAGAAATATTGTCAAAGTAATACAGCCATATCCAAAAGCCAAAGTAAAACAGCATCCACGGTTACGCCTACGCGAAAATAGATCACAGCAAAGCAGCAGACGTCTACGTAGACGTCCACGCGAATCAGAGTACATCCATCAGCAGTGGCCCGTCTTCTTGTCCACCGCCTTCCTCCAGCGCGCGGCGATCTCCCGCTGCATCTCCACGGCGCTGCTCTGCGTCACGCCGCCGCCGCCGGCCTGCGCGGCGGCGACGCCGGCGACCTTCCCGGCGTGGGCCGCGCGCTCGTCGAGCTCGTGCACGACCTTCAGGACGTCGGAGACCAGCCGCTCCGCGAGGCTGCGGCTGAAGTCCTCCCTGACGACCACGCGGAGGACCGCCACGTGCTCGGCGTCGGCGGGCATGGTGTACGCGGGCACGATCCAGCCGAAGCGGCGCAGGTTCTCAGAGACATCGAACACGGTGAACGAGCTGCTGTCCTTGAGCGAGAACGCGACCAGCGGCGCGCCGCCGGAGTCCTTGGAGACGATCGCGAACCGGCCGGTCGCTTCCAGGCCTTCCCTCAAGATCGCTGTGTTCTCCATGCAGTTCTCCATGATACTCTTGTATCCCTGCAGAGATATGGCACCAAATTACAGTTCTCCATCATACCCTACTGTAGAACAATCGAACTACTGTGTACCATGTAAGCAATCAAGAACAGGAAACGGAAGTACCTCGAAGCCTAGGCGTATGAGCTGGAGCCTGCACAAAGGAAAATTGGTTCCAATCACTCTTTTAACTTTGTGCAAGATACTAAGTGGACTAAAAGAATGATGAATTTAAATGGAAATACCTTCAGAGAAGTTGAGCGTGAACGTGGGCTGGTCTGTCCCGAGGTAGTTTATATGGAAAATCAGTTCCTCGGGCAACTCCTCCTTGCTCCGCCAAATGACCCAGCCAACGCCAGCATAGACGAGGCCATACTTATGCCCACTGACATTGATGCTCTTCACTAGAGGTAGTCTGAAGTCCCATTCAAGCTCGGGATAGAGGAATGGTGCTATGAACCCTCCACTCGCTGCGTCCACATGTATCGGCACATCCCACCTGCGTTTTAGTATGTGTAACGGACTGTGGGTCATGAAGAAAATGAAGCATGTTGCATTGCTCTGAGGGTCACTGCTACGGCCATTTCCATAAGAAAAGAACTAAAGCATGTAGTGGCTTCAGGTAAAAAACTATGTGAAATGTAATAGTATAGGCTACAGAAAAAAATACTTACTCTGTTTTCTTGTTCTTTTGCATAAGAAGATCATTCAGTTTCCTAACGTCTTCGAACTCTCCAGTGAGTGTAGATCCCCGCATAGCTGCAACACAGATAGTATTCTCATCCACCATCTCAACAGCCTTCTCAGGATCCATGACACAGTATCCTTCAGATAACTTAACCTCCTTTAGCTCCACTTCAAAATATCTAGTAAATTTCTCCCAGCAGACCTAGGAACATCAGAGAACACCAGAACTTATTACAGTAGAGTAGTTAGTAGTTAACGTTTGCAAACCTTATTCGACAGTAGGACAGAAGGTTATACCTGAACATTAGCACCAGCGACAATGTTGGGCTTGTCATATGGCTTTCCCTGTTCCTTCCTCTTGTTTTGCCATTTCCTCTTGAATGTTAGACCTGCAAGTATAATTGCTTCCGAGGATCCCACTGTTCCGACTCCAACAGCAGTCTCATCGTCTCTAAGTGGCGCGTTAAACAGGTGAGCAATCATATTGACACAACGGTTCTGCCAACACAAACACAGAGTGTTAACTCGTAAAAAAAGAATAGGTGTAAAAAAAGGGCAGTGACCCTGCAAATGAGCGAAGAACTGATGTACTCCCTCCTTTTTTTAATTAATGTCGCTGTTGATTTTTAAATTCAACTCTCACCATTCGTGTTAATCAATTTTTTTTGATAAATTTCATATATTTTGATATAATTTGATTTATCATTAGAGTTATTTAAATCACAACTTAAAATTTTACACATTCGAGCAAATTTTTTGAATAAAACGAGTGATCAAAATTGAATTTAAACATCAACAGCGACATCAATTAAAAAACAAAAACAGAGGGAGTACTCCTTAACCAGCTGAAATTGCCATCATAGTAGTAAGCGAGACACCAGAGGGAGACCATGCCCACAACTTTTCATCTACCTGAAATGAACAACTTTTGTACTAAAAAACGTTGTTTTCTCTAGCCACTGAAGCCACTCAGTTCAGTGGTTGGTAGTGCAAAAGGCGACCCGAATCGATCATATCAAATTCATGAAAAAGGTGAAATACCATACAATACCATCATGGCATCATGGCATTGTTGTGCAAGCTAGTACTTACTAGATGCATCCTGAGCTTTTCTTTAGTACAAAATTATGTATTTTATTGTGTTGTGTAAAAAAAATGATTGTAACTAGATATTCAGCAATTATTTCGGGCCGTTTTCTAAATTATGCATCGGCAATAAAAGGATTCCTTATTTACCCTTGTGCATTATTCCATCCATTCTAAAATTGTTGTCACCGGCTGGTTTAAATTTGGCTCCAGCCACAACAATTTCAGAATGGAGTATGACAGTAAAATTTTCTTGCTAAATTGTGGAAGAAAAAGGTCTAGTGAACTCTATCATACTATAAGAGGTAGGATAGAGTTCTTGGCAAGTGCTACATGTCCCAATAAAAACAGTAACATGGTTTACTATCGTCCCAATCCACCATTGATTTCATTTTTCAAATGAAAAATCAGAAAGATGCATGCGTAAGACTGGCAAAACTCTTCGTCGACAAGTCAAAATTAGTACGAACCATAGGAAGAAGGTGGAATGGAACTTGAAACATTAGGATGATCCAATTGTACCTGGAGCTCCGTGGTGACTGGGTACTCGTCCATGTCGACATAGTTCTTGCTGATGGAGTCCATGATGAGCTTGTCGCACTCGGGCTCCATCCAGGTGGTGACGAAGGACGCCAGGTTCAGGCGCGGGTTGCCGTCCAGCATCAGCTCGTCGTTGATAATCTGGTACGCCGCCTCCTTCGGGATCGACCGCTCCGGCATCCGGTACCTGCGCGTGCAGCCAAGAACCATCAGCACCCGCCCTCAGCGCCGCCGGAGAAGATGAAACCAGCCCAGCGAGTCGTCCGTGGATCGTCACCGCGGTAACTTCTCGAGCACGGAGCGCGACGCAAAGGTGGAGGCCACGGGGGCGTCCCAGCTCGAGCTCGCGTGCGAGAGCACCATGGCTGCTGCTGCGTGTCCTCTGCTCTGCTGCAGAGGATTTCGTCTGTGGTGGTGGTCTGTTGGCAGTAGAATTCCGACGCATTGCTGTGCGGTGATACTAATAATGGAAGCCAGCCGCGGTGGCGGACAGCGCGCCGGCGTGCCTCGGCACGGCAGGCCGTGATAAGTGAACGTTAAGCGTCGCTATTAAGTTGTCGTAGTAACTGACAGTGGGGCTCACCGTCTCGGCGTCCGTGCCGTGCCCCGTGGCGGCCACGCTAACCACCATCTCGTCGTATCGGATTCGACCGTGACGAGGCGGGAGAGACCGCGACGCTCGCTGGGCCACCAGCGCGACGTCGACGTGGGATTTCAGGAGCGGATCGGGGCGCCAGCGCCCTCACGGCCGGTCTTCTAGTGGCAGCGCACACGTATACGGGCTCCGCGGCACGTGGCGGCGCGGCGAGGGGTCCGTGTGGTGATGGTAGGTCAAGCGACGGCGCGATTACTCGCTGGCTCGCCACGTCCGGCGTCACTGCAAATTAAACAATCACGAAAGTTAAATAATGAATAAGTTGTTGTAATATATGTTTAAAAGAAAAAAATTTGAAAAAAATTAGCCTGTATCAAATGAATTTAAGGTAGAAAGATTCTCGGTCTCGGCTCAAATTAGATGGAGCAAGCATAAGATAATTGTCAAGATATAGTAAAATTCTGAGAAAGCATTTCTTTCCACCTATAGGCTACAGCCATAGGTGCTACCAAAGCCCAACTCCGAGTTAGGTCCGGGCCGGGCTTCCAGTATTTTGTAACACAACATTGGGCCCAAACAGTATCCAATTCACGGCCCAAGAAGACACGCACAGCATCGAGAAGCCCGGAGAGCCACCATTATTATCCCGCTTCCCGCCCCTCCCCCAAGAACCCCAACCTGCGATTCCCGCCACTCCCTGTTGCCCCCCACGCTCCCTGCCTCTCTCCAATGGCGCCGCCGTCCACGCGCAGGAAGCTACAGCGCAAGTTCAAGCTGCGCGGCTTCACCCTCAAGGTCGACGCCCTCGAGGAGGCCGCCGCCTTCCTGGACCGCTTCCCCGACGCCGAGGACGACGCGCTCGATCTCCTCCTCGACGAGCTCGACAAGGAGCCGCGTAAGCCAGCTCTCCCTCTAGGGCTCCCGCGCCGTTCCTTTCCTACGCAGTTATCGATGTCATCTGACGCCTGTGTATCTGGGCTTGGGCGTGGTGCGCGCAGTGCAGTCGTCGATACTGGATCGGGACGCGGTCCGGCGCGTGGTGGCGTTGCTCGTCGAGGCGGAGGAGGCGGTCGACGCGGCGTCGCCGGCGACCACCAGTTCTCGGTCGGCGCTGCGGGTGGTAGACGCGTTCCTCGTCCCGCGGTTCCACTACGACCCGATCAAGAAAGTTTTCTACGAGTATGTGAACGTTGTTTTTTTCTTTGTAGATCTGTGTAATTCAATTCAGGGATTTAGTAAAATTCCCCTTCTCTACGGGTTTCGCTACTGGGTCATGCTGAATGACTGCTAATTTGGCCAAATTTGACGCTAAAGTAGTCATTTCGAATTGATGGTCGAGTGGCTTGTGCCAAAGCAAGCACAAGTTAACAAGAATATTTGTTTCTAAGAGAATGGAGGGCACTATGTTGGTATCTGATTAAAAAGGGCAGCACGGTGCACGTGGCTCCTGCTTGTGCAAGGCCAGCAATTTTATTTTATTTTTTATTGTTTTACTTCTGTAGGGTTGATAATTTTGATGATGGTTATGAGCTGACCCTCGTCTGCTTGCAATGATACTTTACCAATCCTTGTGTAGGAATGCACTAAATGCATGGTTTTTGTTGTCGTCAAGAAATCATTCTTCATTACTTTTTATTTACTGAATTTTCGTTTCAGTAACTTGGATATGTTGGTTTAACTATATGTAGCACGTAAACTCATTTCCTTGATCATAAGTTCACATATAACGTATGACTTGTAAAAAGCTTGTTTTCTGAATATTTTACTCTATGTTACTGATGAAGTGGGAGGTAGAGATTTTGAGTTACCTATGTTTTTTTTTATGAAACAGGAGGGGAAAAGAGCCCATACTGATTATATGTATTAGAAGTAGAAAAGAGATGGAAAGAAACATTATAAATAATGATCCAAATAAAAGTGAAAACGCAAAAAGGAGAAAATTGAGTTACCTATGTTGATGCTAAGATACCTTTTTCTGTGTATAATAGACATGCTGGCAGATTAGCTATCCATGGTGAAGCCAGAGATAAAGCATCCCTCTATAGGGACAGATACCAAGTGTTGCTTCAGTGCCTCTCTCGCGATAAATATTTCTCCAAGCCAGCTTTTGACATGGTTATGACTGAAGACACAAGCTCTGAGGTATGCCTCATTTTGTTTTGTACTTTCTGCACCATGAACTCATGTCTGTGATCCCCAACCCCAATACTTACTCCCAAAACTGGCATGTCCTTGAAGAAGTTTTCATAATTTATTTTTCCATTTTTTCATGCAGATAAGTTCGATACAATCACTAATTGGGTGCACAGGAAGGAGATGGATTATGGGAGTTATATCACAGCTGGAGGAGCGCCAGTTCTACTTGGAGGATCTTACTGGAGCAGTGCCAATTGACTTATCGAGTGCAATATCCTAGCAACCTGCTTTAATGTTGAACAGTTGTTGCTGCTTACTGTTTTTCCTCATGTTAATATCATAAAATAAAGATACATAGCTTTGCTATGACAGTTAAAAAATGTTCCAGATACATACTAAGAAGGATATGTTTCAAAATTTCCTTTGGTTAGAAATTTACCATATATGCATCAAAATTAAAGCAGTATCTGCCTTGATCCATGGTTGGTTCTATGATCTTATTCAGAGAGTACTATTGTTTCCTTAACATATAACACAAAATCACCTCAGGTTTTTTTGTTGAAAATACTGTAATTGTGGCTGAAGGGGAGCTTCTTTCAAATGGCATTTTCCAGGTCTGTGATTCTTGTCTCCTAGATAAATGACTTGCTGTACAATGTTGTTGAATGCGCTCATATTCAAATCATGCACAGGTCAATACATGTGGATTTCCTCCCCTGGAGGACAGGGAAGCATCGCTTTCATTGCTTATGGGGCTTGATTTCTTTGGGGGTGGTGTACTGCCAACGGAAGAAACAGTAAGTTCAATACCTGTGTTCTTTTTTATGAAAAAAATGCTTCCCAAATTTAAAATAATCAGAAAACATCTTCAATGACAATCTTTGTTGCCAATACTATTAAGCAGCTAAGGTTGTCATCACTGGAAAAAAAGGCTGTTAATGACATGTTTGTAATACTTTCGGATGTTTGGGTGGACAATCCTGAGGTATTTCTACTTTACATTAGTTCTTGATTTTCCGCAACTATCATTATGTTGTCCTACTGCCAGAATGTTCATGTATCATATCTCGTAGAGAAGACCATGGAGAAGCTAGCTCTTGTTCTTGATGGTTATGATAGTGTGGAAGTAGTGCCTTCCCTCTTTGTCTTGATGGGCAATTTCTGCTCTCGGCCCTGCAATCTAGCATTCAATTCATTTGAAGAGCTCAGGTCTGACTTTATGTTCTAGAGGGGCTTTGGTGTTTATCTTGTTTTTGCTACTCATGTGCAAGATAGGGCCTAACTATCTAAGTTCACACAGATTGCAGTTTGGAAATCTTGGCGAAATGATAGCAGCTCGATCTAGATTAAAGGAGCACAGCCGTTTTCTATTCATTCCAGGTCCTGATGATGCAGGTACTGCAAAACTCAGTGATGCACTTTTAGCTGATAACTGCTCATATGCATATATACGATCCACTTCTGCCTCCAATTTTGTGGCCTGATCATGATTTAACTTGGTCCATTTTTTCTACATCCTACGCTATACCTTTACCTTGCTATTTTAGATGTAGGAACGTCTATAGGATACTGAGAGCATTAGAAAAGAGTTTGTTCACTGTATATATTTCCAGCCACCTCCCCAGGTAGCTGGAAGGATAGATTCTTCAGCATTTTATAAGGTGTTCTTACTTGATAACAAATCTGCAGGACCTTCTAAAGCGCTCCCAAGGTGTGCACTTCCTAAATATCTGACTGAAGAACTTCTGAAGCACATCCCCAATGCAATCTTCGTAAGCAACCCCTGCAGGTTAGAAACTAATGCCAAAAAATTGCAACTGTACAGGATTACATTAAAATGAATCTGTATACGTTAAACACCACTTGAGAAATGAGGACAGATGATATCTTCAATTCTAGAAGTTAAAGCAATCAGCCAAAGACAATTAATGAACAACAGTGTTATTTTTATCTCATGTTTCAAATCATGCTAGATGTGCAATTGTTATCTGTCATCGGCCAATCATAAATTATTGTGCTACAAAATGTAGCAAAAACATAAGCTGTCACTTAATATTTCCGGCCATGCTATTTGTGTACTGGTATTTGATTTTTTAAGAATTTATGTAGACACTATGATGATTTATACATCTATGCTCCTAATTATCATAGGATCCTTTTTCACAGTTCTCACGTTGCATGATGTCAATGTGCACATGAAGGGCTTAAAGACCATGCTTGAGTATCATAATTTTTATTAGACAACATAATGCATGCATGGCACTTTGGTATTAGGCGTACTCTTTGTTTTGTTTGCTGAATTGTCATCCACTGACCGCTGAAGCTAGGAAAATGTTCCTTATTTTCACTAGTAACCACAGATAGTAGTAGGGCAAGGAACATCTTTTCCAAACTGTTTCACTAATCTAGACCAGGTTGTCATGATGAATACAACATTTTTAGCTTACAGATTTGTAATTTTTTGCTGTTCTATCTCCAATAAAGAAGAGCTAATGATTTTTCAGGGTGAAGTTTTATACACAAGAAATTGTGTTTTTCCGACAAGATCTCCTTTACAGGATGCGACGCTCATGTCTAATTCCACCAACAACAGAGGAAACTAGTGACCCATTCGAGCATGTAAATTAAATAACTTACTGTTGTTATTACATAAATTTTTTTCCTTCTTTTCTAAGAGATTAACTTATCCTTTCCATTCCAGCTTGTAGCAACAATCACCCATCAGGGTCATCTTTGTCCATTACCTCTTACCATTCAACCTATCATATGGAATTACGATCATTGCCTTCGGCTGTATCCAACCCCACACACGGTATGCCATTTAAAATGAAATTTATGGAAGCTGCTAGTGTTGAAAAATGCTGTTAGTTTCAGTGCCTTCTCTTGTCAGCTTGAATCCTTGAACATGAACAATTATAAGTCAACTTTTGCTAAATAACGATAATCACTTACAGTATAAGCTTGAATGGTGTGTTCTCACACTTTCTCTTTTTAAAACTTCTGCAGATAGTATTGGGTGACAAAAGCGAGCAGAAAGCCTTCAAATATACCGGAATCACTTGCTTTAATCCGGGCTCATTTGCAAATGATAGCACATTTGCAGCATACCGTCCTTGTACCAAGGAGGTTGAGCTTTCTGCACTAGAAGGTTAACGTACAGGGAGGAAAGAACGAAATTCTTCAACAGGGTGAAGGGTATTACCAATTCAGCATTCTCCAACTCTTCAACAAACAGCATTTGGCACTGTACATCAGCCACCATGAATAATATTCGTGGCTTTTGCATCTAACTTAAGACCAGGTTATTTTCGTGCAAGAAATCATGGAGGTACAGTGGTATGCATACATTATGCTTTCTCTGAAAAGAGCCGATGCTGACATCTCGCCCAGCAAAACCATTGCGGCAGATGGTCTCGTTTGTGCACCCAACATCTCTAAGGCGGCGGTTCTAGTGGTCACTGATTGTATGTTTTTACCAGAATACTCTGTACTTATACCATTTAACTTTCATTGCTGTAAATCATGTAACTTTTTGAAACTGCTCATAGTTTTCTATCTTCAATTATTTAAATCGTGCAAATGGGTTAACTCTGCATCAGATTCAAGCTGTCATAAAAACTGTCATTCCACTGTTCCAATTTGTTACTTTGTCTCAGAATAAGTGTACATCTGGTTTAGTCAAACTTATTTTTACCAATGATTTTTATAAATATAAATTAATTTTAATATATCTAAAATATTTTATTCAAAAAAGTTGTCTAATATGTAAAATTATTAGTTGGGATTTAAATATCATTAATGATAAAGCAAATAATAATAAAATTTTATACATTTGAATAGAATTTTTGAATAAGATAATGATCAAAGTTGATATAAAAAGTTAATAGTGGTCAATATTTTAAAACCAAAGAGTATATATCTAAGTCTCTAGAGGGGCTAGGATGTTCTTCAATCGTCAGAAATTTCCACTGTGAATGATGGGGAATCTCCCTGTGAAAGATGCGATCCCACATGGTGCCTGGTGCAATGTATAACGATATTATGCTGCTCCAATATGTTATTCCCTCCCTCCCCAGAAATTTTTCTTTTTACTTTATTTTCGTTTCTCAATATATCTTTCTTTATTTTTAATACATTTCTATCTTATCTTTCTCTTTTTCGATTTCACCTTTTTTATTATCTTTAATCTTTAATTTTTATGCTCACACACTTTAGAATGACAAATAAAAAAATAAAAATACCAGTTCACAAGACAACAAATAAAAAGAGACAGGAGAGAGTAATCATCAGTTCACAGGAAGTCACTCGTGCCAAGCCATGGCACAAGGTGTACCGACGCTGTTACATGGAATCATAAGTTTCCAAATTAAAGATTTACCTAATTCGTGCGGATGAGAACCGGCGAAGACGTTTATCTCTTCACGGGATAACCTAAAATCGAAATGAAGACAAAGACTTCTATATTTTGTAAAAAAGACTTGTGCCGTAAGGACTGCACAGGTCAATAGGCTACAGCCACATTTGTACATTGTAACAGTCCAGATCCAAATGCAGCTCATACTCACGTGCACACTGTGTAAATCACCTACACAGCAAACGGATTATACTTTTTCATCCTCGCTTCATGTAAAAAGGTTAAGCCGAGAATACTATGTTTTACATCACTGACTATTTAAGTTAATCTATCTCTCTTTAAATTAGTAAAAATGGAACTATTTCTCATGAACCCAACCACAAATCATGGGAGTTGAACCTTTTTCCATAAACCTCACATACATCTTCAAAGCTGAGCATATCAACAAGGCCCGTCCAGCTCAATACAACAAACCAAACAAAGCCTTACTGTCAGAGGTAAACAAATCAGCTTATTTGCAGTAGGCATCATCGGAGTCAATGGCACTAAATTTGTAATAAGCAAAGGAAGAAAGCACCCTGACTGTCACCAAGCATCCAGCAAGAAAGTTACCGAAACCACTAGAATTACTGACATTACAAGCTGTTGCAGAAGACAAACTGACTATTGGAGACGAAAGCTTCGGGAGGTATAGGACGCACCCATCGTTTCAGCCCCAAAGCGTTGGCAACCTCCCTTCACCATCCATTTAAGAGGATACACAGAAACCAAATTCATTTATGAGCTTGAGGAAAATTTACTTCCAGGTGCCGTACCAAATCTGAATATGGTTAAGCCTGCAGACAAAAGGACAAATCTTTAATGAGTGAAACTGAACATGAGACTAGCTTTTACATTAAATTAGTTCAAAAAAACATGCAGTTGTTCAGAAGAGATGCCTACAAATATGTCTACTTGGCTATGAATTTGTAGTAACAAAAGCTTATTTTCTCATGAAAACAATCAGATCAGAAAACTTAACTGCTGCTGAGGTAATAAGATGCCTACAATATCTACATGGCTATGAATTTACAATACATAGGAGTAAGCTACTTCCTCGTAAAAATAACCAAGAAGAAACTCAATTCATGATTCTGCTGAGTTAATAAGATAAATCAAGTTCTCTAAAACAGTTTATTTACTTACAGAAGATTTTGATGAGTAACATCTAAGTGCCCAGCAGAGGCATCTAGAAAACTACAGACAAGTATGCATGGCTTTAATAACAATAAACCTATCTACAAGCTAAAACAAGTTGTCTAGTAGAATAAATGTACAGTCACAAAACCTGCTGCTAAGAGCACCCT
Organism: Zoysia matrella; assembly: GCA_001602295.1. Lineage (NCBI taxonomy): Eukaryota > Viridiplantae > Streptophyta > Magnoliopsida > Poales > Poaceae > Zoysia > Zoysia matrella. The sequence goes on from BCLG01001955.1 coordinate 52,973, forward strand.
CATCCACTTACGGAATAGATGTTCACCTACCAAGCATTAGAATGGGCTAAGTGGGCAGACTAAGCTTTCTTCGCATATAATGGGACAGAACTTCAATCTATGCTGCAGCCTGCGTTCAGTGTAGATTGTCTCAAGTGTAGCCTTTTTAGGGTCATAGTAGCCCAAAGAAAAGCCTGTATTGAGCAAAATCCGTCCATCATTTGGATCAACAGCTAATGGCGTAGTGCTCTCTGACAAGTAATACGGAAAGAACTCTACAAAATCTATATGATACACCATTAACCACACTCCGGAGTCATTCATCATCCATATGTCAAGTGCGTTCGCTCTCCGATCTGAACAGGCCACACAAAGTATATCTTGCAGCCGGAGGATGGTCATACGCCCGCTCTTATGGCTACACGGTGGACCTTGCAGAATTTCAAATTCATCTGTATTGACATTGAATGCAATGATTTCACATGTTGAAGGAATGGGTCCAACAGAAGGCTCTACCATCCAGTAGATTTTGCCATTGACGAAGGTGGGAGGCATGTCAGCTACTGGTCTAGGAGGAGGATCAATTGAATGCCATTCCTTGTCATTCACATACCGCATTTTGCATTGCAATTGATAATGTCTTGTTTCAATGTTCTTCTCTTTGTAGGTAATGTGCACCACAACATGCCTGTTAAGCTCCATGTTGTAACCTAACCCAATGCGACCAGCAAAGAAGATGAGATCATGATCATTAAATTCTATGTGCTCACAATAACCTATAGCAGGATTGCATACGAAACTCCAGAAATTACAACTCCCCGCATTAAGGCCGTGGCAGGGCTGGGAACATACAAGAGAGGAAATCAAGTTTGGTCCATGTGTAGCAATGCAAGTTTCCAAATCCATATATGAACCGAAGCGGGGATCCATAATGAACATTATACGAGGGCTCTTATTCAAATTTGCATGGATAACATGTGATCGGATGAAACAATCAGTCATAATCATTGCACGCCACTCCCTGCACACCAAGCTCAACTCCAAAACCGAGTGCGTAGGTAGCCACTTGAGGATATCTGACCAAGCTTTAGTTGTTGGTGATGAAAAAATCAGCTCTTCAATTGAACGCCCCACAGAGACAAGTCTTTCCTCAAAAATACCTAGCGCTGGTATATCGTCATCCTCACAACTGCCAATAATGGTCTCATCTGGTGTGAGTACAGTCTCTGGAGCACCGCAATCTGTATCTACAGCAAACACCTTGCAATCACCTGTCCCGAACAAGATTTTTTTCCTATCATATGATTGGTAGGAGTATATTGCCAACGGGGCAATCCAAAGCGACTGCAGCAGCGCGCGCTCAG
>BCLG01001955.1:64081-80966 GCA_001602295.1 Zoysia matrella
GCCTGGGCTGGGCCGTTGGGCCCCGCCGCGTCGCGCCGCGCGCGCGGCGCGTCTTTCTTTCTTTTTTTCTCTTTCTGTGGCGGCTGCTTTTTTTTTTCTCAGATCTTTTGCGGCTGCTGTTCTTTTCTTTTTCGCACGTTCTTTCGCGGTTCTTTCGCGGAGCCTTAGTCATCCGCCACAGTGTAGCCCACAGCTACAATTTTTCTTTCGGATCTTTGCTCGCGGGTAAGGTTCCGGCGAGTTTTTTCGTACTCATCGGGATCTACTATTAGATCTAACTCTGATGCCAATGTTGTGATCTCTTCTCTGGGTCTAGGAGTGTAGATCCGAGAGTTTCTGTGTCGGTAATAGATCTGTGGTTCGGTGGTGGTCAATACCTTCGGATCCGGTCGCCGGAGTCGAGGAAGACGATCCGGCCATCTGCCCTTTGTCGGTGCTGTCCTTTGCGCTGGGGCAGCGTCGGTCGGTGAAGAGGGCGGTGGCGTAGAAGGCACGGCGACATCGTCGATCTCCCGGTGACGGCGGTCGTCGTGGCGGTGACGGCGGTGGTGCTTCCCGTCGGCACAGCGCCCCCTCACAGATCGGGTTTTGGGATGTCGGTAGGGTGCGGCGGTACGGACGAACTTAGGTCATGAGTTCCGGCCGGCCTCCCACCTCTATTTATTATGACGCTGGCGACAGGGACCCACCAGCCATAATGGGTTGGGCGCCCCCGATCAAGATGCGATTAAGTCAAGGACCCATTTAAACCGTTGGGCCAAAACGGGTGGAGATCAATTCCTAACATCACCTCCTCCGTCGGCCACCTGCCACGCCATCGCAGTACTTGCTTTTCTTGTGTAGTTGTGTGTGTGTGTGTGAGTGAGAGAGAGAAAGCAGGGGAGGCATGGCATCGGCGACAGGGCTGGCTGCTGCCTACCTGCATCTCCACCTCGTACTCCATCATGGGGAGCTACAGAGAGTGGGAGAGGGAGAAAGAGGGAGGTTGGACGGGCGAAGGGAGAAAGGAGCACGAACGAGCCTATAGATGAAGGTGGTGCTGAGATTCTGTTCGGTGCACCCGTGTCTTCAATTTAGGCAGAGCTACAGAGGAGTGGATTTACAGACATAGATTTTTTTTCCATTGTCCCCCTCCTTGACAAAATGTTTCTCCGCATAAGTGTGAATCATTTCTACCGGTATTGTAAAAAGATGCACACTCTCTCAAACTGTCACACACCTTATGCCACCATGCTGGATCGTGTAACTGAATGCATACATGACTCATAGCTAATCACATCATGATAATTTCAAATATTCTTAATAATGCTATATGCACCGTGCAGTACGTACATGCGTATACATGCCAGAAAAGCTGAAGCACACGACATTGCTTTTCTTTTTGCGAATGATTGGAACACTAAAAAGTCATGACGTGGAAAGCCAACACTTGTCGTCGGTACTAGGTAAATTCTGAATTCGTATATCGTCGATGGAGAAACGGACCCACAAATGCCTTGAGGTATGCTGGCACAAATCCGCGGATACGCTACGTGAAAAGAAGCGTCGGATACGATAGGCCGCTACGAGCAGTGCTGCTGCTGCTGCTGCTGGTGCTGTCGAGTCTGCAGTGTGCAAACTTTAGCCGCTTTTGCACTGGTCGATACACAATCCTAAGCTCCCCTTCCACGAACCCCAAGCGTGGCGTGTGTGCTCAGCCTTTGCCATCATGGCACGCCGTTTTGAACCAAGCCGAGGTCGACTCGATCGCTGTCGCCGGCAGGCAGGCGTCGGAATATCTCTGGGAGCACAAGTCAATCTGGCGTCTCGATCCTTCTCATGATCTCCACTGCTGGGAGGATTCGCCGCAATACCTGACCGGCAAACACCAACTTTGAGGCGTTTATAGCTCCCACGCTGAGCTTTGGTCGATTGAGGTGAAGCTCATGACATCACTTGCCTTCGTCTGAGCATCCCAGTGGCGAGATGCTCCGTTGAGCCAGGTCCTCCTCAATAAAACTGCCCTGCAAAACCATCTTAGAAAATAAATTAGATGGTTTTCAATATTAAACATCCAATATGATGCTTAGAGGGTGAAGTAATTCACTTGTTATAATTGGATGTTGACGTCGACTTATCCCACAGAACCATCTTGTAAAACTATAGTACTAGATGGTTTTTAATAGTACAGAAGGTTAAACATTTGATTTCGAAGTTCAGAGTTGAAAATGATTGACCGGCAGTAGTTGAGGAGTGATGTAGAATCATCCTTTTTCTTTAAGCATGCGTAGGATAGTAACTTTTTTCTGTCTGTCTTTTTTTTTTTTATAACTTTCCTTGCCCTTTTGCGCAGCCGAGTTTCTGATCCCTGTAGAGGTTCAGGCCTAGCGGGCCGTAAAGTGTGTTTAGGATGGCCCAAAAAGCCTGCAAAGCAAAAGTGTTGGGACCACCCAACAACAACTCGACAGGTTTTGTTCCCATGGTCCAGTAAAAAATTGTACAGCAGCACACACATGGAGGCAGAAATTGCGGCCCGTTCGAGAAAAGAAATGGCCCAGCAAAGGTGATCTGAGGCCCAGATAACTGGCTGCTGGCAGATCCACAGACCAACCGTCTCTGGCCCAGCTAACAATAGGTTCCATATCAGTAAAAAAAAAAAAAGGTTCCATACGTACGAAACGAAAAATTAAGATGCGAAACGAAACTTCGGAACGAAAGGCTTGTTCGCTGTACAATACTCACAAATGTACTACAAGATTTGGTAGCAGCAAATAGTGTATCTAAAACCGTATTGGTATTTCTGCTAAGACATGAATCCTTCAAGTCTGTGGACACTGGCGCGGTACACAAACGGTGCAGGTCGGCAGACAAAGTTACGGATGTGCCAGTGCCTGACCCGCCATTAATCTGGAGAACGACGGAACACCTTTTTGTCTGTCCCTTGGCCAAGGGCGTCATCGATCAACCTGTCACACAAAACTGTAGTAATAGTCATGGCGAATATGTGAGGTGTGCCATCGTCAATCGCTGAATCACATGGCGTGTTTCTGCTGTCCTGGCCGGCCGGCCGGCTGGCCGGCTTCTAATCAGCGCTGAACTGAACCCATCTCATGCAAGCTGGAAGGGATTAGCCGACCTAACTCGTCTAGGATCCAACTAACCTCTTTCACTAGCTTTGGTCTGTCTTTCCAAGATTTGTTTTGTCCTAGCTTTGACACTGAAAGCATGTTGGACCATTTTACTTGTGGTTGGGCAGTTCTTAGTGCTAATGATAGCGGATTATTACATCTATGGTTCATGCACAACTCACACGCTGGCTAGTGCCGTAAGCGGTAAGCTGGAACATGATAATTGATTCAGGGCGGTGCGAAGTTCAGTCTGATCGACATGATTCACTGATTCTTTCCTTCAGAAAGGTTCCATGGTACAGGACCAAATGGAAGCAGGATAAGGCCGGCGCTCCAACTCCTCGTTCCGTCGCTGTCTTCTTGTTGCAAGCGTTTTGGAGCAGGGGAAATCGACTAGCCAACCAAAAGTGAGCAGCTTATGCGAATCTGTAAGCGTTTTGGACACCAAGCGAAGCCAAATCCGGCACTGAGATCGTCGAGATAGTCCGCGGTTCCACAGTCCAGACGTACGCTGACCCGACGCCCCGCCCCGCCCCTCCTCGGCCGTGGTCACGCTTGCTTCGGTCTCCGCGCGCCCCGGCCAGAACCGGCAGCAGGAGGCAGCACCGCAGCACTGCCGCGAGACGACGATCGGGTCAGCGGCGCACAGCGCGCGGGCGTGGCGCGGCCCTGTGCCGGTGTCACTCGATCCAAACGCACGGCGCGCCAGAGTGCCGCCGAGACGGCCGCGTCGCGTGCGGCAGGCGTCCATGCCGCTGCTCCGTGGTCAGGGTCCTGTGATTCCTGCCGTGCCGGCCCGGCCCCGTGCCCCGCGCGGCAACGATCGCGTTGGAAATTGGAGCCGCCGGCGTGCCGGCCGGGCCGCCGCTGGCGAGATGGGCGGGCCCCTACGGGCCGGGCCTGTCTGGCGCTGTGGTGGTGGTCTCGGATAGGCGTAACGCGCTGCTGTGTGTACTTCGGTTCGGGGGCCGGGGCCCGGTCTTAACCCCGGAGGTATGCAGCGCGCGGCGCGGCGATACGATCCGCCCTGTCATCAGGAGTCGGCGTAACGCGCTGCTGTGTGTACTTCGGGGGTCGGGGCCCGGTGTTTAGTCTGGAGGTCTGCAGCGCGCGGCGCGGCGATACGGTCCGGACTCCGGCTTGTCATCGCTCAGGAGTCGGCAGGGCGTTGTTTTCACGAGGGAATCGCGTCGGTGTCCGCCGCCACGCTCTGTGCTGGTTGGCTGGCCGTGACCATGCGCCCTGCAGGCACAATTTTGGGAGCTGGGAGGGCAAACGTAACGAGGCAGTGCTTGTCTGCCGAGCAGCCTGGGCTGTACGTGCCATGCTCCTGCCAACTTTGTCAAATGGACGGGATACATGGTAGGATCGTCAGTAGTAATGCTTGTCCATTAGCAGGTGTTCGATGCATACAGTCGACCTGGCTAGCCCGGCATCTGTTACGTGTAGTGTTGATAAAACAGCTCAGCATGCGGATCTTTCACAAACTAAATCAGTCTTTATTAATTTTAGTTTGTAAATGAATAAAAATTTGATCTGATCCGATGCTCTCTTTAATTTAGTTTTTTCAATTCGTTTTTAGCACTCCATCCATTCTGAAATTGTTATCTTTGGTAAGTTCATATAGTCACCGGTGGTAAGCAGCACATGAGATGACCGAGTACCCTTCCTTTCTCTTTCTCGTTCGAGAATAGCCAAAAATATACTACTACGTACTATTCTTCTTCTTGCTGCTATAGCTGTTCCCCATTCCTGCAAGTACGACAAGCCAAATATTCTTCAAACCATGCTTGCTGCTATACAGCTATATATGGATGATCATGATGATACACCAATGTTTGCTGGTTCCAATAAATACGTCATTCTGGAGGAGTACCGATTACTCCTACGATTCCTCCTACCCATAGGCTTTTCCTCTCGTTTCACATGTCATCACATGGGAAAACATATCCCAGCCCTTTCTTGGAATGAGACAGGGCCTCAACGTCTCGCTGCATCAATCTGAAATCATTTTCCGATGTTCAATTTTGCACCTGTACATATACTCTTTTCGTTTTTAAATTGATGTCACTGTTGATTTTATTTTCAACTTTAACATTTTAAAATATGTAAAATTTTAAGTTGTGATTCAAATAACTCTAATGATTCATCAAATTATAACAAAATATATAATTTGTACCAATTTTTTTTTAATAAGACGAAAAATCAAAGTTGAGAATAAAAATCAATGACGATATCAATTTAAAAACAGAGAGATTACCCCTGACGACACGAATTTTGAACCGGCATTCTTTTCTCCATTGTTCTATGTGAGCTGTCAAAGGATCGATATCAAATGGCTGGAGGGATCTAGCCAGCAATCGAGCATTCGAGCTCAACTGAAACTTTCTGTAGTCTTGTGGTCCTTGACCTGGCACAAGCACAGGAAAAGAAAGCTCTGCCGCTGGAGGGGATCATTCTTGTCGGTCTCGCTCGCTTTCCATGGAGTGGTCCGCTGGCTCACTGATAGCTCCTCCGGCTGGTCCTCCTCCATTGATCGATCCCTCCTTTCACGCCAAGGGGGCTGGGCCTGTCGTCCGATCCATCTGGCCTGTCGTCCGTTCCTATTTAGTTGTCGTTTTAAGCGTGGGTACGGAGATTAAAAACAATAAAAAAATGTGATACTATATATTGAGAATAAAAAAAATATATTGAAAAGTGAGAATGACAAATAAAAAGAGAATGATGAAGGGAGTACTACTTTATTGTGGGTGTAGAAAAGACGGTACTTCTTCCGGTTCTATATTTGTTTTGGACAACGTCTCTAAAATGCAACTTTAACTTTTATTTTTTCATAAATTTTTATTTAAAAGTGGTATATGTATACTTTTATGAAAAACTTTTTAAGACAAATTTATCTATATACTTTTCACATTTTTAAACTTAACTATTTTAAAGTTATTTTTAATTTATATTTTCAATATTTAACCAAAACATGTCCAATACATCAAGAATAATAATACTGGAGGGGGCATCAATCAAGACGCTACTCCTACATATAAACCGACCTAGAGAAGCTAGGCTCATTCGGATTTTTGCTGATGTTGATTCCCCACATTCACTGCATGCATGAGAGTCAGTTGCCTTGCTTTGTCTGGCCGCATCGGCCCCAGCTACGACAGAACATCTTTAGTTTCTTGGTCACATGCATAGTACTAACAACATTAATATTAGTTATTTAACAACGCAATTGTTGAGTGTTTATAATTCTATCTGAGCAACAATTTCAGAACCGGGATATATTGAACTGTCACCCACTAATCGTTCGTGCGGCCAAGCACAAGCAGATGAGAACGACGCGCAGAGACCATGCAAAAGGAACAGCATGTCGCGTCGGTCGGTGCAAACTGCCTGCATCTGATACTCTGAAACCTAGCTCAAACTTTACGGGGAAGATCGATCAAAGCAGATCTGCCTAGTTAGGCTCAGCCAAAGCGAGGATCTCGTGGGAATAAGTGCAGGCAAGCTCGGAGAAGAGGAGTTCTGAGCGCGCGCATACAGCAGCTAGTAGGCTGGCCACCTTAGCTTCTAAAGGCGATCGAGTGGGGGACTGAGCTAGAGAATGATGCAGACTCGTGGGCACTTGGGGTTAGCGTGCATGCACGCAGCTGGTCCTGCGATCGAGCTGAGAGAGGCCGGCTGCGAAAGATGGCTGCGTTTGTCGGTGCTTTCCAGCTCGATCCTCACCTCCAGGTCAGTCCCAAATAACCCCAACTGCTTAACTGAAGATTACTACTGCCAATTAAAACAAAAGATCTGGGGGAGAGTATTTAGGAATTCTGTCACTAATCAGCACCACTATCTCTCGTATACAATCTGGAGAATGTTTGTGCAGATAATAACCGTATCGGTTTCGATGCCCTTCTGGACGCCTCAACATCTCTCTTGTTGACGGGTCTCCACGAGCGAGGTGAAGGGCTGCTGTTGACGCCGAAAAGATTCGGATCTAACACACCGCGCGCACGTTTTTGTGCGTAGCGACGGGATCGTCTAGTACGATTTCAATTGCACCTAAAAAATCAAGCTCGGATAGGATCCCATCAGAGCGAGACTTTCCTAGGGTTGATCTGAGCTCGGCAGGTCAGTCGAATCGCTTTCATACGTCGTCGAGATGGGAGAAGAACAACACGAGGGGTAAATGAGGGGGATTAGGGTTAGAGAAGCGCAAAATGTAAAAGCATATGGTTTGATCGATTGGGTTGGTTTCTCAATCGGCTTTGGACCTCTTTATACAGAGGTGAGATAGTTTTATCCCGTGCAACCACGGATCTTATTAATTAAGAAATAAATTAGATCCGATCTGCTACTAAAATTGCTAAAAAATCGACCTCGGATACAGAAGACTCCGGCACATTGTCGGACACTCCAGTCGGTAAAATCTCGGTTCCAGAGAGGGCTTATCGAACACTCCGATAATGTACCGGACACTCCGATCACCGGATACTCCGGCACTTTACCGAAGTGTGGTGGCGGCTCGGATGGCTTTTGTAAAGCCCGTAATTTTCACGTCCGATTCCTGATTAAGGAGATTTATATATCCGTTTCGATCGTCTCGGTGAGGGCCACGTTGTGGAACCTTCAAATCGAAGATTTGGCTTCATCTTCATGTCTTTTTAAGCACTTTTTCCTACTTTAAGTAGATTTTAGCCAAATTCTTTCAAAATATCTTCCACATCCTGAAAAATATATTGGCAAACAATTCTTGCAAAATAATTATTATCGGATAGAGTTTAGATATTTTGTATCATATCCGGTCTTTTGAACCGAAGCATTCGAATCCTATTAATTAGGAAAGTACCCAATCCGATTTGTTACCAAAACTAACTGAACCGACTCTACCGGAGTGTCCAGTACTGTGTCAGAAACTCCGGTCACCAGACATTCCGGTATATTACCGGACAGTCCGGTATGTAAATCCTCAGGACCCGAGAGGGTCTGCCAGACCCTCCGGCATTGTGTCGGATACTTCGGTGAATTGTAAATTTTGAGTGTCAACATATGTCCCCCTGTTTTTTTTGGCAAAGCTAGCGTGCTAAAAAATACTCTAATGACAAAATTTGTCTGAGGTGGAAAAACTCATCGGCATCTTTGCTCTAAGGACGATACTATTATATCGGCCACGTTTTGTTCTAAAGGCGATAATTACTATTCCATCGGCCATCTCACTTGTTTAGGTCTCCATTCTTTTTTGATGTATGAAGGAGGTCGTGAAGACACTATTTTATAAGGTGAATCACTTATTTAGCTATATCTCTGATTTTCGCTCTCTTGATTGCGCAATCTTTGCAATCTTCTCTTTTGAGTTCTAGTTAAGATAGAGAGACACCACCTCGGCTGAAAGCATTTGTCAAGAGAGCAACTATTGCTTTTAGAGTTCTTAGGAGCCAAAACATTTTTTGGATTAGCCCGATCATTTTTAATAATCGGTCCTTTTGGTGGTTCCTTAATAACCACATCTATGCTTCCAATTCTAACTACGTTGTTGACCGGATCCAAACGATGGGGACTCGATCGGTCTTTAATTAGATTTGCATCGCATTTTGTTGACCGATCCTTCGAAACGGTCTTTTTATTCGTATATTTTGATAAAAGGTAACCAAAGTTAGGTCTGAAATTTACTTTCTTGTTTTTCTTCTTTGGTTTGTTTACCTTTCACCTCCCTATTTCAAGGTTTTTTGGCTTAAGCATCTTTGGTTGGGTAATAAGATCAATTGAATCTTAAGCTTTCTTTGCTTGCCCCCCGAGTTTAGAGGCCTTGACGGTGATCTTCAAAGACTCTTTACCATTCGAAGATTTTTTCAGTATTACTTCCTTTGAAGGATTTGTGTTCTCTCGCCTCTCTTCACCGATGATCACATTCTTACCTTTTGTTGTATCGGCTTGCTCGTCCTAAATCAACACTTTTTCATTTTGAAGATTAACGGTATTAATAGAAAATGGATGCCTATCTATTTGTATTTCCTTGAAGGCTAGTTGTCCATCATTGATGGCTGATTAAATTTGCCTTCGAAACACATTACAATTATTAGTAGCGTGGGAAAAAGAATGATGCCACTTACAATAAGCACGCAGCTTTAACTCGTCAAGCGGAGGAATAACATGTGACATCTTGATGTAGCCTCTTTTATGCAATTCATCAAATATTCTATCATATTTGGCTACATCAAAAGTAAACTTCATCTCTTCTTGCCGATTTTATGAATCGGTTTGAGAGAATCACAAGGATGAGAGCTAGCCTTGAAAGGCTATGAGAATTCAGTAGCATAAACATCATGATCATCATCGTCCATCTTGTTAGATTTGCAACCAACTATATAAACAGGACGATTGATCTTTTCATTCGACTTTTGCACTTGTTTAAATTCTTTAACTCTATTTTTGTTAGCTATATCTTTCTGCAATACTTGACTAACATCGCAAAGACTAAGTCTTGATTTTCTAGCTTTTCTTTATGACAATCAAGCAAACCAGAAAAAGCTAGATCAGCTAAGTCTCTATCGGAAATTGTCAAACTATAGCATCGGTTTCTAGTATCTCTAAATCTTCTAATATAATTGGCAACCGATTCATTGATTTTTTGTTTAACCGATGTAAGATGTGACAATTTCAATTTAGTTTCACCGGTGAAGAAATACTCATAAAATCTTTTTTCTAATAGGGACCAACTATAAATAGAATTAGGTGACAAAAAAGTGAACCAAGTAAATGCCGCACCCGAGAGAGACAAAGGAAACAACATCATCTTAAGAATATCATTAGAATTTGCCTCCCCACATTGCATAGTAAATTAGCCTACATGTTCCATAGTAGATCTACTATCGTCACCAGTGAACATAGCAAAATCGAGAATCTTAAAACCATACGGAAACGGAACATACCCATAATTCTCGGGGTAAGGTTTCTGATAAGATCGGCTTTTGCTTTTAGGATCTAAGCCGAATGTTGTCTTGAACATATCTACCAACTCCTCTCTAAATCCATCCATGATTTTCAGATCGGTTCCAGACCGATTTGGAGCTAAATTAGGAGGTGGTGTACTATATGTACTTGGCGGTGAATAATTCGGTAGCAGATACGAAGTATGATGCAATGAACCATTAGTAAACCCAGCAAATTTTTATTCATTATAAGCAGTTTTATGATGTGGCGAAATTAGATCACTACATCGGCTTTAAGGGTATTGGCTAGCCGAATTAGTGATTGTAGCATCGGTGAACTGCACTCCAATATTAGCCGAAGTACCAACAACGGTTCGACTTGACGTGTAGTTTGGGGTTCGCCCATTAGAAGTTCTAGGGTTTTGCGAATTCAATGGTTTGATAGATTTTTCAACATTAGTGGTAGGAATATCAAGGGTATTGCCGAAATATTTCTTATCAAGTCGGTTCCATCGTGCGTATAGTATCATCAAATTTCTTTGTTATAGTGTATAGCCTATTGTTAAGATTCGCATAGACAACAGCATCAACCATATTGGCAACATCGGAATTAAATGCAGATGTGGGCACGGTAGTGGTTCCCTCCGATTTGATAAGCGGCAAGGTAGGATTCTTGACTTGCTTGGCATTGCCTTGCCGATCCTTCGTGAAGCACGCCAAGTAATCTCTGAGTTTTTGGTCTTCTTGTGCTTTACGTGCCTCCGCGGCAGCTTTTCGATGCTCTAAAAACCTCTTGCGATCTTCCTCCAGCAACTCTTCTAATGTTGGCATGACGATGTTGTCTGGTGAGATCTCGAAAGTCATGACATGAAAAAGATGATTCGGTCGGACAACCGGAATCTTTCTTCCCAGCGGAGTCATAAAAAAATGTGTTGACGCCGAAAAGATCCGGGTCAACACATCGCGCGCACGTCTTTGTGCGTAGTGACGGAATCGTCTAGGTACGATCCCAACGGCACCTAGAAAATCAAGCTCGAGAGGGACCCCGTCAGAGCGAAACTTTCTTATGGTTGATCCGGGCTCGACAGGCTAGCTGGAGGGATGGGAGAAGAACATCATGAGATGTCGAGTGAGGGAATTAGGGTTGGAGAAGTGCAAAATGTAAAAGCAAATGGTTTGATCGATTAGGTTGGTTTCTCAATCTGCCTTGAGCCTCTTTATATAGAGGTGGGATGGTCTTATTCTGTGCAACCATAGATCCTATTAATTAGGAAACATATTGGATCCGATCTACTACTAAAATTACCAAAAAACCAACCGCGAGTATCGAAAACTCTGGCACATTGCCGGACACTTCGGTAGGTAAAATCCCAGTTCCAGAGAGAGTTTACCGGACACTCCGGTCACCGGATACTCGGACACTTTACCGGAGTGTGGTGGCGGCTCGGATGGTTTTTGTAAAGCCCGTAATTTTCTTGTCCGATTCCCGATTTTTGCGATCTATATATCCGTTTCGATCGTCTCGGTGAGAGCCACATCGTGTAACGTTCAAATCAAATATTTGGCTTCATCTTCGTGTCTTTTTAAGCACTTCTTTTCTTCTTTAATGGATTTTAGTAAAATTCTTCTAAAATATCTTTCACGTCCTGAAAAACATATTGGCAAACAATTCTTGTAAAATAATTATTATCGGATGGAGTATAGATATTTTCTATCATACGCAGTCTTTCGAACCGAAGCATCTGAATCCTATTAATTAAAAAAGTACTCAATCCGATTTGTTGTCAAAACTAATTGAACCGACTTTATCAGAGTGTCCAGCACTGTGTCGAAAACTCTGATCACCGGACATTTCGGTATATTACCGGACAGTTCGGTGTGTAAATCTCCAGACCCAAGAGAGTCTGTCGGACATTTCGACGTTATGCTGGATACTCCGGTGAATTGTAAATTTTGAGTGTCAACAGCCGTTAAACCTTGCCAAAGCTAGAAAGCCTCAATCTTTACCGAGAAGCGTGCGGCGGAGATCCGCCCTGGCTAAAGCTAGCGAGAATCCTCCTGGGAGTTAGCAGCGCAGGGTGCACACACTTATCTGATTTCTGAGGCCCGAACGATTAGCAGTAAGATTCTCAACACTCGCTCGCGCGCTTGGTAGCTTTCCTTCCCCGGCGCATCTCGAAGCAGCAGCAGCAGCTGGCAGGGGCGGAGGTAGGATGCAAGTTTGAGGGGTGCTAATCTTCTTATAAGTATTCCATTGAGCTTTGTTATCATATAATTTACAGAATCTAATCTTTAATATAAGAGAAAATCTAAGCAAAGGGGGGTGCTGCAGCGGGGGCAGCATCCCCCCTGAATCCGCCCCTGGCAGCTGGCGATGGGTATGGAAGGATGCGTATGGATATGCCAATGATGGTCGCCCGGGCGCCGGCGCCCGGCGGCAGCTCGCCTTTTGCCCGCGAGCTAGATAGAGGCTCCCATGTGTTTCCAGATGCCCTCCCTCTCGCCGGCCATCATGATCCCAACACACCCTATATCCAGCCCATCACGACGCCACTGAACAAAACAAATCGCAAGACGACATGGCGCGGAGATTACATAAGTACAGCAATGATCTCTCTCTCTCTCTGTGACCTTGTTCTACTCTACACACATGGAACAAAACAAATTGAAGGCAGATGTGTATATATGTTCGCGTCTTTGTGAGCGAGGGAGTACGCGAGCTCTGGCTCCCTAGCTACCCATGGCTGCTTTTTGTGCGTGTTCTCGCTTTTGGGTGGGTGAGGGGGCCGTGGCTGCAGCCTGGCCTCCACTGCGATGCATGCAGTAATAACAAGTAGCAAAAGCCAAGCGTTCCATTTCCTCGTTCTCCAACGGATTACTAATGGAGTTGCCCATCATGTGCTCATATGCGCGGGGCCTGCAGGGGTCCTCTGGACTAGTAGTTGTATAATATTTGAGGTTTTCCAAGATTGATAAGATAATCTTGACACGAATTGATGCATACGCGTACTGCATTCTTTGTTTGTACTTCGTGTTGCACTTTCCTTTATTTTGATTTTCAGGATGAACTTACGTACCGACATTGTTCTTCATGAGTAGGTATAGATTCATGCATATGATCTTGTTGATCGTTATTGTTATTATGTCTCTTGAAATCGTGCTGCAATTCATGAACTACCCTTATCAGTCGCAGCTGAATTATGGCACTGCATATCCAAGGTTTACAAAACCGTTCAAAACCGGTCGGTTTTGTGGTTTTCGGTGAAATCGGTTTAGTCTGGTTTTTGTTTTAATTTTTTTAAAAAAATGAAAATTTGAAAAATTTTGGAATACCGAAAACCAGTAAAACTGGTGAATTTCAAAATTTGAAATCTGAAACCGTAAAAATCGAAGAAACGATCGGTTTACTATAGTAATTCGTTCAAATTTTAACATTTCAATTTGAAGCGATTTTCACGGTTTTCATCAAATTGATTTCGACCGGTTTTAGCGGTTTAAACGAAATTTTTATGTGCATATCCCTCGGTTGGTGAGGAGCATGCAAGCAAAGGACGACGCCTGCTGATGCGTTTGCATGTGAGGCTGGACATATCAAAGCTCTCTCTATCAAACGCGGCCTTGTCAGGCTTAAAAAAAAACCGGTCTTGTCACCGAACCAATCCTTGAAAAGTTAATCTCCAGGAACGTAGAGTGTTCCACACATTTTGCTGCCCGGTCCCGGCCTCGGCCGCCGAATGATAGTATTTCTGGAGTATTTGCCTGCGTTGCACGTACATACATCGCGCTAGCTCATCGGTATGCAGAAGGTTGTCCGTACGTACATACGTATACACGTATAGTTACTGCACACAAGAGACCGTCCGGACGGACGACTAGCTTGTTTGTTGCTACGTACTGCTACTGTATATGGGGCTGTTCTTGTCCGGCTACATGCGTTGCCCATGCTGATAGCCTATGGTGCACACAGCTCCAAAGCGAGCCAGCGGCCGACGAGCGAAGAACAGGGCGCGGCGGCATGATCGCCTATTTACATGTCCGGCTGGTCGGCAACATCTCCCCCGTCGGCTTGGGGCTTGGGAGACTTCAGCTACTGACAGTAAATCTTATACGTACAGTACTACTGTTGAGCTGAACTTCATCAACGTATGCGCACTGACTGACAGATCAATGTGTGCGAGCAGATCGAAGAGAGTACCGTGGCTGTAAATGCTTGCACTGCCTTCAGTAAAGAGAGCGTACGATCGTATGATTCGTATAGCTCTAAAATACAGCTAGCGAATGGCTTTATATTTGCAGAAAAAAAAACTACATCGAGTACACAATGCAAAGACGAGAATACAATCACGAACGGAGCTCGGCGAGGCGGATCCAGAGATTTTATTAGTCTCACAGTAAAGCAGTGATCAGCTCGTTCGTTCCATCGATCGACGAAGCGGATCGATTCCTTTGGTTCGAAGTGAAGTGGCTTTGTGTGTGCGTGGAACAGAAGCAGCTGGGGAGAATAATTGCCTCTTCTCACTCTACCCCGGCCGCGCGGGTCCTCACATCCCTTTTTGCATAATCAAGCACACGGCACAGTGCTTCCCCTTGTGTCGTGTCTGCTAGCTCGATCCATGAATCAACCGGTTTACAGGCACGACGGGCCCCTCCATTAGTTCTTGGTTTGCTTGCCCACATCCTACTACGAAACTGCGCTGCACCTAGTCCAATGGACTTCAAATTTTGCTGGACCAGTTTAATTAGTCGAGCCAACTCACTGTAGATTTTCAATCATTCAAATGTTTTTTATGCAGTTGTTCAAGAGCAGCAGGAGAATTGAAAATATGAGAGATACTTGAGGCGAATTTTGCAGTTCTGGTGTGACAAGGTACTTAATTCATTTTCATATTCCTTTTGTGCTGAATGATATGCATTCAGTAATAATCTACTCGCACCATTCACTGGGCAGCTGGGACCAATCCCTAACAAACAAGGCTGATCTACGAGACATTTTTCTGAACTACTACTATGCCAACTGCATTTGTAAACAGTGAGGCCCATAAGGGAAGCACTGGTGCATGATTTGATCACTCCAAAGGGGATGTTTTAAATTTGCAGCTGGGGAACGAAGGCCAGAGCTAGGGCATCGTGTCCTGATCCCCATCCTTGGCTTTTCTTCCTTGTATTGATCTCTCCCAAAGCTAGCTTGTGTGCTCCTGTCCTGGCACAGTTACAAAGCAGAAGGGAGCCCCCACATTAGTTCCTTAGCCTAACAGCAATGCGACATTTGTCCCAACGTGCAAAGCTCTAGCTTGACAGCAGATCGACTAATCAGCTCTGTATCCCATTATGTCGCTGCATTGCATTGTTAGCTCGTGCTACCCTCATGCATGCATGCGAACACTGATGCGGTCAAACCAAAGGATCCGAGTTCGAAAAGGATAGTCAAATCTCTCCTGTCAACTTTTTGTTTTTGACTGAACCAGGGTCATCGATCAATCTAGATTCGGAACCCAGCAACCTGCTGATTCAGGTGATGAGTAGTACTAGTTTTTTTTTTTATTTACTCTTCAAGGTTCTGTAACTTTTGCTAATACGGTGGTAAATACGCCACCAGCCTATAGTATACAGATTGTACATGTATTCGTAAAGTAACTGAATACTGTTTCTGTATTCGTGTGTACATTTTGACGAGACAAATCCCAGCAAAATTAGCAGGCATCGTATGCAGTATTGTCGGGATCGCGTACCTCGGGTATCCAACAGGACGTGCTCGTACGAGGTCAGAGGTCGGGCGATCACAGGTTTCGACCCTCCTCCAACAGCGATCTACGACGGCCATGTGTACCGCGCGGGCACGCGAAGACTCCATCCTCCGAAGGCCGGCCCCGAAGGGTGACCTTTGAAGGGTAGGTACCGCGTTATGATACATTTACTCTGATGGCCAACTGCCATCTGTCCTGACGGGACGAGACAAGGTTCACCACGGCGACACTCCAGCAGAAAGCTGGGGCGGCTGCCGGACAAGACATGACAGCACTGTAGCCGGCACAGTGGCGCCGGACGAGCATCGCAGTACCCGCCGCTGCGCACGACACGACGGGCCACGACCATACCTGGACAAAGCGAAATGATGGCAACGAAGACGGAAGGGCCCACCTGTCGGCGAGGAGGCAGGATCGTGTAGGACCCTCCACTTGTAACCCCGGCCCCCCTCCTATATAAAGGGAGGCTCGTGGGGCGATAGAATAAGCTCAGCAAAAAAAACACACTCGACACTACTCACAAATAGACACGAACACAACAGACTCAAACACACGAGAGACAACCACGAGCTCCAGGGTCTTTGCATCCTTCGAAGCAAACACCCCCACTCGCCCGCATTTCGGATCCTCCCGCGAAGAGAGGATCCCGCCTTTGTAACATTATCATCGAGATAATCCGCTCCCTGGACGTAGGGTGTTACACCGGTCGAGGTGGTCCGAACCAAGTTAAAATCTTCTTGAGTCTACCTTAGACTAAGCCATATCGAATCCGAAGGCACACCACCCCCCACGATCGTATATTTACTGTGCCGGTGATCAGAACGCCGACAAGTATGCACCCTCAGTTGAGCACAACAGGGCCGGGTCCGGAGGATGGCGCTGTATCGGATATTGGAATCTCATCTCATCTGTTGCTGTGCCGGCCAAGGATTAAATGTGGACATGTCATTGCAATTTTATAAAATTTAAGATATACTACCGTTACTTTTATATCATTATATATATAATAAAATTATCTTACACCTAAGTGTAGAATTATTCTACACCCGGGTCGCTCTTCATGCCTCCGGTCGAGCCAAGCCAGTGCGCGATCGCACCCGACCATGCGTGAGCCCGA
>BCLG01001956.1:5870-75508 GCA_001602295.1 Zoysia matrella
TTAGGCACTAGATAATACATGCATACACTTAGCTTACTATCGCATCACGTAATCTAACTGAAATAAACCAAGTAGATAATCATTGCTCTTTAGTGATTATCGACAAAACAAGATAGCGCATACAATGACACGTTATCCACTTAGCACGCTCACTATACACTCCATAGATTAGTTTATAATTACATAAACACTTTAGTGCTTAAAATACTCATAATGCATACACTTACCTAATTTTATAAAGTAGTCACATAAACATCGTTTAAAATAAACAATAACTAATTAACCACCAATCCTTGGTAAACATTGCTAAGTAGTAATTAAGCATATAATGACACATCAAACTTTTAGTATTATATTAGATGAGCAATAATACAAGCCCGTCCTTGTATGAAGGCTCTAGTATAATATTTACCATATATAGTCACACTTAACTACCCGTGTAACCTTATAAGCAATAGAATAAAGTAGCTAAATAAATACTTATTCTAGTATCTAATCCATAATGAATAACACTAAGATACACATAGATTAATGAGCATTGAATTAAGACAGTCACCGCATCATGCATGACTTCATCCATAGTTTTCTCTGTGGAGTTCATTCGGCTCTTATTTATTTGAGTCTTATCGGTTCTTCTTGAGCTTTTATTTTTTTTACGTAGTTTTATTAGGCGTATTCTACCGTGTAGACAGCGTTGAGATCGAGGAAGAACCGGATTTTAAGAGGAGCCAGAAGGACTGACACAAAGAGAAGTCCGAAGATTTCGACCTCAAAGAATAAGGATTTGCAGGCAAGCTCTAACCACTTTGACCATATTAATCCTATGATTTGTTTTGCACCTATATGGCCTGGATGCTTGTATGTGTTTTCTATAAATTTAAGCATTGTGAAGTATTGATCTTGCTTATTAGGTATTTATATTAATGTCAGTTACTTGCTCTCATTAATATTAAACACCACATTGTTGATGACACCTCTTTGTTACCAATAGAGAATCTGTCATTAAATACTTTTAATGACTGAAAAGTTGCCTTGATAATAGATTGCTCAGGACTCTATGTAATGCCACGCATCACCACACCATACACCAATATTCTTTAAAATGTGTAAACGTGTACTTGGTAGTGCGAGTAAAATAAAATGGGTGGGTGATAGAGCAACATGTGTTAAGTGGAGGTGGGTGATTTCTGGTTTGCAGGTGAGGCTTCTATGTGATGAATTAGTGCCGTGTGATAAGCATCGGTTTGGTCTATCTGTCGTGGACAAGCGCTCACCCTGACCGCATGAGGACCGGTTCATCGGACCTCAACATAGTGATTTCGTGCAACCACAAAACCTGTATGTGCAGGACTTATCCTAACTCATTAGCATCTACTGTATGCTACACTAGGCGGCCAGTAGGGCATCAGACACCAAAGGTGGACACTCGGGGATGTAATGTACCCGAGAGAGTCTGACTCAAAGGAAAAAGAAGTACCTTAGCTCAGCGTATTTGAGTCAGTAGAGAAAAATGAAGTACATGAGAACTCAAAGGAAAGTGAAGTACTTGTGTTTCTGCCCTTGGTGATTTTTTTCGAGGTGGGCATACTGGGGTGGACGAATAAGGTCAGACTAGCGTTACGTTTCTCTCTAGCTAAGAAGGCGTAGCCTGTGTACAACCTCTGCAGAGTGTAAAATCTTTTCAGAAAGTCTGTTGTCACTGGTTATGACACACTATTGTCTGCACTCACAATGATTAGTCTCATATATTTCTTTGATTGTGTGAGTGGGTGTAGTTGTCCGCGTTTTGAAAGGCGTTTGGATCGGGTATTGGAGGCCCTTTCAGTTAAAACTTGGGAATTGGTGAGAAAGGTTTATTCTCTCTCAGGTCCACCTACTAAAATATGACAAATAAATGTTTTGATCTCTTTGTTTTAAAACCTTATCTAGTGAACCCTGCTGAAAATGGATTTTAGCAAAGGAACCTCCGTGCATTATTCTTGCTACAACTAGACATGCATCAATAAGTATACCTCTGCATAGTGTTAGCGTTTGCTGAGTACTTTATGTACTCATCCGTTTGCATCTGTGGTTTCAGTTAGAGAAAATTTGTAGAAGATGACGACGTACTGGGTTTTGGTCCTGCTTCCCAAGTTGCTTGTGAAGTTGGGTCTTGTTTCCGCTTCGTCTCTAGCTGGCTAAACCTCTGTGGATGCTTTAATCCACACTGTGTTGCTGCTAAAGGTAGAGTTTCAGGTACATTTCCCTATCCGAAGTATGCTTTTTGATATACATTCTGATATGTTAGTACGTATCATCTACTGATCCAGAGACTGATACGTGGTGCACAGTGTATTTTAGAAATGGGGTACGACACACAATATAGAGAAGAAACATCACAACAGGTAATAAATTTGGAAAATGAGTAGCTATGATAATTTTGTATACTATGGGAGTTAATTTAATTCCTCTTCCTTTCATTTTCAGACTAATACGAAAAGCACCACCCCAGTAGAACTTTTAGATGTTCACAAGACTGGAACCTCTAAAGTTAGCCAATAAAATAATGCCAATACATCAGCAACATATATTTCTTCTCATTCTAAGGAGTTGTGCTAGAAGTCGTACATGATCAAAGGGTGAACTGGTAAGAATTGCAATACTTAATATATAATGATGCTAGGATTTAATTGTTTCAATTTGTTAATGAGCTAGTCCTTGCAAATTGTTTCTTAAATTTAAAGTTGTTAGCTATAGAACTGTGTAAGCATCCCGCTTAATTATTTGTTTCTGCATAGCCACTAGCTATATACTATTAAGTTATAAAAAATAGCTATGCATGGAATAAATTTATTATTTGCATCTAACAGTTTCTATCATTTTTCTTGATGTTTGATCTAAATATTTGATGTAACTTATGCAATCAAACTAATTTTCCTTGTATTATTGTTCAATAATCAATTTAAATATTTTTTTAGCAGGACGATACAATTTGAATGCCCCCCACGTAATCTCGTCATAATCAGGTCAAGCAGGGCTACAATCTTGAAAGATCAACTGCAAGCTCCTGCAAAACATAGTTTGATTGTCACCCTCAATGATATGAAGTTTAAATTTTAGTTACTGCTTAAAATTTATTACATTGTGATTGTATGTATTAAATAATGAGTTGTTATGATTAATTACTAGCTGATTATCTTAAATAACAATACAATGATATCATATTCTTGATGATGTGATTTTTATTTGATTAATATTCCGGCTATGATATAAGTAAATGCATCATCTTTTATTCGCCATTATAAATTATTGCAATGGCGCAATAAGATAACTTGCCACATACAACATTTAATATCATGATTACCATATAATTAAATTAATTGCGACATCAATGTTTGTCATGAATTTATTTTTGTTGCAAATAAATTTATTGCATTAAAACAAAGTGCGTGGCAATAGGGTAGAGTGGTCTAGCACCATGAAAATAATTCATGGCATAGGTCTTGATGCAAGACCACTGTGTGGCACTTGGGGTTGCTGATATGAAACACTATATGTGGCAATATATTTTACAGCCACTAAATATTTTGTATGGCAATAGAGTTTGATGTCACAAAACACTATGCATAGCAATAGGATCTGCAGCAACAAAACTTTCTATGTGGCAATAGGACTTACGGCCACTAAACCTCTACGTGGCAATATAATTAGGTTGAGGTTGCTACCATGATCGCTGGTTACAATACATCCTAATGCAATGTATATGAGTGTTGCAGTATAGACTATCGCAACTAAATTGATCATTGCTGTCATTGTCAAGTGCAGCTCTTTATTTTGTGGCAATTACTATAGGTATTGCAACAAAATTTTAAAAATGTGGCCTAATCCTTTTGCCACACTACAACTTGCAATGACTACCAACGAAAATCTCGTTGTGGCAACTGGAGGATATTGCTAGGAATATAGCCCTATTGCAACTATTTTTAGCCGTTGCAATAGATCAAATTTCTAGTAGTGCACACAAAACCTTCCAGGGGGACCCAGGCCGAAGATGGGTCCGGGAGAGCCCACCTCAGGGTCACCCGACATGGGCATGCCGATTTTCCCAGTAGAGAGGCTATATAGGACCCCCACTCCCCACATCAACATCCACCCCTATTTTAGATTTTTCACTCATACTCCATTGAGTCTCCATTGTTAGAGTGCTATTAGGTTAGAGAAGTTCCTCCATAGCACCGAGTCATTTTGGAGAAGTTAGTGAGTACTCTTCTCATATATCTTTTCTGTTTATGTTGACTTTTACCATGAATAAAGATATACTCCATCAGTCTCAATTTACTTGTCATTCTAAACTTATCCACTTTTTCCAATATACTTGTCATCCTCGCATCCCAATGCAATCACAACAATAAATTTTCCTCAGTGCTCCTACACTGTGACCTCCCATCTCTCTCTCTCCTTTCAGTGCTTAGGCCCAACCGATGGAGCAGGCTGGCCTGCCACACGCATTAACTAAGGGTAGCAAGGTAAAGCCTCTTTGGCACTGGTGCTCATTGGTTCCAGGGCGCCGCACTAGGACGACATGTATTGAGGGACGGAGGGAGTAGTTTCTTTTGTTATGTCTCCTTTAGTTATTTATATTTATCTTTATGGGCAAGTCATTTTGTTTGATGTATTTGTCTATAGATATAGGTATGATTATGCTAAGTAGAGCTTATTTATTTTTTTAGTCATGTTTGTTTAGGCGTCTATGACAGGCACCGGTTCAATGTGCTATTAATATGCTTACCCCTGTCTAGACTTAGTTATTTCGATAAGAGTAGAATCGCCTTGAATTAATACTAAGAATACTTTTCTATCCCTGAATATTACCGATGTCTTCTTTTGGGATAAATATGATACCCCGGAATACTCCTGGGTGAAATGCTATAATGATAATCCTGTGCGCTTTCGTTATCCTATCTGACTTATTGTGAATTTATCATTGGCTAGTACTTAATTATCATCTTCATGACGATGTAACAAATACAAACAGTGCCTTTGCTGAAGCTCCCTGTGGAGATGCCGGTCTAATTATCTATTAGCTTTCAGTTGCAAGGGTCCGATCCTTGGGCTGATACTAGAAGGACTAGCGGTGGCAGCAGAGGCACCATCCATTCCAGAATGCGTTGTGTTGAGATGGAAAAGGTGGCAATAAGGACGCCGTAGAGATGACATCTAACAAAAATTTTACCAGTTTTTATGAGTTACCCTCAAAATTTATATTCAATGTGGGGTTTAGGGTTACCAAATTCATCTCTATGTGCAGGGAAGAGGGTCTCCTTCAAGGTCGGATCCTTTCACCTTTATCTAAAATGAGTTTGTATTGTCAGAGTGGTGGATTCAGTGGTGGGATGGGGGGGGGGGGGGGGGCACATGCCCCCCACTACCATCATCTCCACGAAAGTTGAAGGGGGGAGGCCGTAGAAGAGTAGGAAAACAAAGGAAAAAGCAAATATTTAAAGCATGTAGTGACAGAAGACATGGCTTAGGAGGAGGAGTTTGAGAAACAGGTAGTGCCAAGATGATTCCACTACAACGAGATGGAGTTCGCCACTAATACCTTCTCACAAGATGAGAAGCTCAGTGAAGGCAGTTTCTTGTCGGTTTATCATGGGTACTTGAGAGATATGGAGCTTCATGTTACATTAAAAAATGTTTCAAAGAGCTCTGAGTAGGGGAAGAAGTATATTACCGAGTAGAAGATTATTAGTTTGTTGAGGCATCGCAACCACATTCAACTAATCAGCTGGTGCCATCACAGTGGCAAGATGTTGCTTGTCTACCAGCTTATGTTCCTCCAGAGCCTCAACGCTCACATCCACGATCAGAGCAACATCATGTCATGGCAGCGAATGTTTTACACTGCTAATCAATTTCATGTTATCTTCAAATTACATTTTTGTTTTAATGTGCTCTATCACTTGTGTCTTCCGTTTCAGGAATCATATAGTTCTCGGTATCGGCTCAGCACTTTTGTACCTGCACCAATACTGAGAGCAGTGCATCCTCAGCCATAGCATCAAGCCGAGCAAAATCACGCTTTTGGCGTTTCATTCATTGCCAAGCTTGGCCACTTTGACCTAGCGACACTCCTTGACCATGACCGGCAATTGCACATAACCATGCATGCTCATTCGTACCATGGGGGGTACATGGATCCCAAGTGTTTACTATCAGCAAGGCTAGCACATCTTTCGAAGTCTATAGCTTCGGTGTCGGGCTAGCTCTGTGAGGATCAAATGATCAAGAAGGTGTGGGGGGGGGGGGGGTTGAATCGGGTACTAACACTACTATTGCTTTTCAAACTCTTCCTTGATAAAGAGCAACTCCTAGCAAGATGGTAACTAAACAAGATAAAGAACAAGCTAGGATAACAATAAGGTACAATTAGATAGCAATGATAATCTATGAAAGAACAATCAATCAGGCTAGCAAGCAAGTCACGTGGGCACCATAGCCACGAGGAGGAATCTCAACGCAACCTATAACACTACTCGCAATAAGGTTAATGTGGAAAATAAGGAGTAGAGAACTCAATTTTTTTGAGGTCTCAAAAGGATAGCGCATTCCCCTAATTTTCATTGAACCACTTCCGTTGGAGTACCGATCCCTTCCGGCGTTCTCGGAATGGTGTTCTCTACGGTACGCTTCACTCCAGGAGTGAAGTCACCGACAGTCCCAGCAGTAACGAACAATACCCAATCGCAAGAGCAAGTGACGACCTCTCTTTGTGTCTCTCTTGAACGAGGAACCTATAACCGCATAAAAACTTGATGTTCTCTTTCACAATCTATTCGAAAGCTCAAACACCAACACCTAACTGGTTTAAGCTGTCATATTCCAAATGTAACAGATCAAAGATACTTCTCTAAGCCTCACAAGCTCTAAGAATCAATTGATGCTCTTTGCTACTGTTCACTAGCACTCAAGATCTCTCAAGATGCTTCCATGTGCTCTTCTTGGTGACCTTTGGTCCTCACAAGTGTTCCTCTAACTATTCTAGCCGCAAGTTCCTTTCACAACAACTCCACCAATAGTTTATATAGGCTACAAGTCTCGACATAGCCACCGGACGCTATTGTCAAAAATCTGATTGCTTTTTACAATCACTTGATTGTTCGGTAATTGGGACCACCAGACTGTCCAATGGATGATCGGACTGTTCGGTGTCTCCTGATTCTACCTCAGACAGAAAACATGCTCTCTAGAGTCCACTCTTATGACACTGAACTATCCGTTGCATACCTTCACCATACTGTCTGGTGAACATCCTTTTTGGCAACCATAGACATCTTATCTGGACTTCCTCCCCTTAGACACTAGATTGTCTCTCGCGGACCACACCAAAATGTTCGGTGACTCTCCGCGTCTAGCTCTAGAAAACATCTCTTCTAGACATTGATCTTCTGCATACACCAGACTATCCAGTGGCACTGTCCGACTGTCCGATGACTTCCTATGATCTGCCTCCACAAAACTACCTCCTTGGACTTCTACCTTCGACAACCACTGGAATGTTCATTAACACTGACGTACTATCCAGTGACTCCTCCTATTGCTGGAGCTTGACATATTCGACATTTACTTGCATCCCATGCAACTCTTGACATCTTAAAGCCTCCTCCATCACTCAAATATATCAGAGAGCCTAAAGCATCTATATTCTCTAATACTTGTAAAACCAAGACGAGTGACCCGACCCTTTTTAATAGTATCAGTTTTTCTAAGGACTCATGGTTTAAAACTAAGCCACACTTGACTCTAACTCATCATTAGCCTTAAACAACCTTCAAACTCCCAGGACATCGAGCATCCTTGAGATGACCAACTCATAGATATGGAGAATAGCGATGTTGAATCTACATCCAACGAGTTTAGTTTATGGTTTTTATTCAATCACACTAAAATCATTCATATCTTTTGATAGGCCTCAATGGTCATGAACCTAACAGGCTCATCTATACCTCAAGGGGTAGCAGGATTATTCAAAGTTTGTTTTCCATGCTTCACGTGAAAGGTAGCAGGTTAGTTGAGATTTGATCAATGCCATGCAGATTCAGTTAGGATCATCTCGCCGGCACGCAGCTTCCATGCAGTTTTATTGGCCGGGGCACTGATAGTATTGTTTTGCCTATCCTTTGATCTGCACAGAGGCAACGAGCTTTTCCTGATTTGCTCTGCATGCAGTTTGTTGCAGTCTTGTATGCAAACATGTTTACACTAGGATATCAAGGTATGCTCACATGCTTGTATTTTGTACGTGTCCTTCACAAACAGAACTACTAGTACATCAAGGGAAGCTGCAGGTATGCTGACATTCCTGTTGAGAATTCTTGTGATCCATGTAATGTGTACGTGGTTCTCGATCTTTCATCAAGTCCTGGTAACTCTCGATTTGATAGAGATGTGTCACATAATCGATCCGACCTCAAGTCAACGTGATTTGAACTCAATCACAACACCACTTCTCCTTAGGTTATCAAACGTGCAACATATAATTGACCTTGCCAAAAAAGCTAACCCAAGCTACAAATCGAAGAACACAAGCAAAAACAAAGAACAATGTAACTCAATTACAAAATTTGAAATAAATTCTCAAAGTTGAAATATAACAAACAGTCAAAGGATGAAACTGTTTTATAATTGATTAAAACTAATCAAAACCTAAGTCTAATGATGACGGCCACTGTTTATATAGAGATTATGACATTTTTAGGGAAAACCCTAATATTTCTTGCTCCTCTCTAATATTTCTAATCATGATAAAATTATTAGAGAACCATCTATTCTCAAAGGAAAAAAATATGTGTTTAGAAACGAACTCACCTCTAATCTTAACAGTCGTGCACGAGTTCCATCAATATTAATCTGAAGAGTGTTGTGTGTATTTAAAAGAGTGATGTCCTGATCATCCTCTCTTTTTATTTTGGAGTCATCCTTGACGTAAGTTCATTGATAGAACCTCGACTTCACCATGCCTTGCAACATGTAAAAAAAGGTAGAGGCCACATGAGTATTTGAATGCAATTATTTGGTGGCTCAAAGATTATTATAATCTCATCATTCTCTCTTTTTTGATGGCAAGCCGTCTTTGGTTTGCTCTCTTGGGTAGTATGATATCGAAAACTTGCTTCAGGAATAAAATCAATTTTGTGCTCACTCACTTGAATGGTTGAAAGTCCTAGAGATATTTCTTCGGAATTCTATCATACTTCTGCAACAAGAGCGAACAAATAGCTAGAAAGATCACGACATACAAACAAAGCATCTTTGTACACTAAAGCAAAACAGTTGTATATCCCAATGTAACTGAGTATTCATTCTCAACATGCCTCACGTATATTTTCTACTTATTGTATTTCTCATGCTCTTGTAAGATCAAAGTTCTCTCTAATAATTTTTTAAGTAAAATTATTATCAAACACCAACTTTTGATTTAAACTTTTTGCATTGTGCAATGCTAAAAATTCATAAAATGAAGCACTCAAGATGCTTGTCCTCATCAGCTAACACTTAACTTGTTCCCGTAGCAGCATGAAACAATCTATAACTTCTTTAGCTGAAAAATAATTCAACAGCAAATCAGAATGGGTGTTAATTACAATCAAATGACATGACTACACAAATGTACATTAAAACAGAAGCAAAGCATCATAATTAAGAAACTGAAATATCTAGACCAGGTTTGTTTCATTTTCAAAACTCATAACTTAACAGAGGTACACTTTTGATTCAGCAACCTTATTGAGATGCCACTTGTTAATGGTGGCCATTGTGAATCTCTGACTCAAAATGTTTTCATGGTATTTATCCACCTTGATTTTCATAACCAACATTAAACTCAAGTGTACATACAGGTAGAAATGATCAGTAGCTAAGCTCCCTTCAACTGTCTTGGATTCAGGTGCCGGGATTCATGCCATAAGTTAGGTGGAGCACTTTGATAAAATAAAAATAAAAATTTCCCTCAAATAAATGAATTGATTCCCGAGCTTTCCATTGCTCTTTTCAACAATGAACCCAGATATGGAGGTCGTTAATTGTATTTTACTAAAAACAAATAGAAGGATCTAAACACACCACAGTTTGCACTCAAACAATAAGGCCAACAGTACAAGAAGTAAAAAACCACATTAAAGAAAAATAATAGACAAGGAAAATTCCATGTAACTTTTTTGTAGTTTTTGAGATGATTCTAGTGAAAGGCACCAAGCAAGATACCTGCAACAGATATAACAAACTATCAACCTGGAAAAAGAACCAAACAAACAAATATGCGTAACAAACTATCAACTTCCCTTCTTGAGCAAGATGCACCAGGTGCTAGGCTGCTGGGACACGCCGTGCCGTGCCACAAGCAGGGCCAGGACGTGTTGCAGTGCATGCGGGACGGGACAGCCTGGCGCTAGGGTGGCTCACGTAGGTGAGATCTGGAGCACGCATCTGGGGAGTGAGGCGGCGCAAGATGGGAAAGGGAAGTGGTGCGTGTTGGAAAGGAGGCAGCACGAGCTGGGGAAGGGAAGCGGTGCGCCGGGAGGGAGGCAGCGGTGATTGGTGAAGGGAGGCAGCACTAATTTGGGGAAGAAATGAGAAAGGTGTAGCGCATGGAGGGAGGGAGGCAGGGAGCGACTTTAGGGTTTAGTGGAGACAGAAGGTGGGGAGTGGTAATATTTTGGGTTTGTCCCATTTCTTTTGCTGTCCATCAGATGATAGTGCCAACAATTACCAACCATTTACCAACCAATGGTATGAACGTGAAACATGATGTTAAAAATCAGTTGTGTCATTATGTCAAAACCGAAGAGAGTATATGATAACAGCCTACTCCATCCTATTCTAAGAGTTATTTTGACTTTTACAAATCACATTTGACCATTTCTCCAATTCAAAAATTTTATGAACATATTATTTATTTTGTTATGACTGTTTTATTCATAGGAATACTTTAAACTTGACTTATTTGTTTTTATATTTTTAAATAAAATAAATGGTCAAATACGATATCTAAAAGTCAAAAAATGATATTTAGAACGGAGGAAGTAAGCAAGAAGCCTAACAAATATTCCCTCCATCCTATTCAAGCTTATTTCTAGGATTGTTGACTATGGCTTTGACAATAATTTATTATATTAAATCAACTTTAATAATATATAGATTATATATTATAAAATTATTTTTCACGACAAACCTAAAAATATAAATGTTATATTGATCATAGTAATTAAATTTATAGAGAAAATTGGTCAAAGATATGATCTATGAATCTAAAATAAAGTACAAATGGGACAGATGGAGTATAGCTGGTGAGTGGGGCCAGGTGAAACGGGTGGGCATGAGGACTAGTGATTTTGACTTGGTATGACGGCTAGGCGGGTTGAGCCAGCCCGAGCAACAACACAGACCATGCCGGGGCTTCTCCGAGCTTGAACAGATTAGGCTAGGGCGGTGTAGTTTGACATTTCAATTACACATAATTTGATCTATTTACATTCAAATTTTAAGATTTTAAATATTATATAATTAATTTTCAGTAATTTTTTTAAAAAGTTTTTCTCTCACGTGCTTCGGGCTGGGCCACCTTAGAGCCCGCCTGAGCTGGCTGACCCGTTGGCCACCTATAACACTACTCTTAAAAAAAACTGCTAGCTCTCCATCTTTCTACCGTTCACCGGCCTGTTCCCATTTCCCGTCTCCCTGTTTCTCATCTGTCCCGTCCAGATCGGACCATGAGGCAGTGTGGGTGGTCCTGTGCGGTGCACAACATGGGCCAGTGAGTGGGCAGCTCAGTCGTCTGTGGGGCGTGGAAGCGTGACGCGACACCTACAGTACCAGACAGTTTAGTGACTGGCTACACCTGGTTCATCATTTGCTGGTGCCGCATCATTCGGTCGAGGACCACGGGTTACCTACACTACCACAGTTCGGTGATCGGCTACACCCAACCATAATTAATGGACCACTGATCAGACAACTCACCAAATAGTTAAGAAGTTATGCTGATTGGTTAGCACAGGAGCATTGGCATGCTACTTTTATTTCAAAATATAAATATTTTTGGAATTGATTGAAGTCAAACTTCTTTAATTTTAGCTGTTGTTGACATCGAAATCGGGTTCAAACCATTACACCGCTCGCACGTTCGTGTGCGGAAACGCCGACGCTTTTTCAACATTGGGTTTGGACAGCACCTAGATAACTCCGCTTTAGGAGAGACCCCGTCGGAGGAGGAACGTATTAGGGTTGATCCGGGCTCGGTCAAGCCAGCTGCATCGCTTCGGTCGTCGTCGAAACGAAGGAAGAACAGCATAAATGTCGAATAAAAGGATTAAAATTTGGAGAAGAATAAAAATATAAAAACAAATGATAGATTCGATTGAGATGATTCTCAACCGACCATAGACCTCTATTTTATATAGGAGGGATGGTATTATCTCACAGAGCAACTAATCTCATGAGGTATGAAAGAAATTGGAATCAATCTGCTGAAAACTTTTCAAAACCGGCATTACCGAAGTCTTCAGTAAAGTGCCGCACACTTCAGTGATCGGAGTCTCCGGTATAATGTCGAAGTGTTCGTCGTGTAAATTCGAAAACCTGAGAGGGGTTACTGGTCACTCCGATACTATGCCGGATATTTCGATAGGCAAAGTGCCTCAACCTAAGAGAGTTTATCGGACACTTCGGTCTATGCTGGATACTCTGATGGGTGAAGTACGCTAATTCAAGAGAGCTTACTGGACACTCCGGTATTATGCTAGATATTTCGGTAGGCGAAATGCATCAATCCGAACGAGCTTGCCGAACACTCCGGCGACGTGCCGGATACTCCGGTAGTCCTATGATTTTTTGGTGTCAACAACTGTTAATAGTGGAGAATTAATTATAACTTATCATTTATAAAGTATGCTAAAATTCATCTTTAAATGTATTTTTTATAATCTGTAACTGTTTATAGTAAGTGTTTAATTCTCTAGATATTATTAGTTAAACAAATTTAACTTTGATTAGATTTATATTTTGGAACCGAAGGAGAGTATTTAGCTTCCTCAGCCCCAGCCGAACAACAAGCTAGCTAGGTTGATGCCTCGGAGCGAGCGGGCATGGCTAGGCCTCACCTGGTGTTTTTCCCATTCCCGGCACAGGGCCACGTCACCCCGGCGTTCCTCCTTGCCAAGCTACTTCACCGCGGCTATGGCTTTGACGTCACCTTCGTCCACACCGAGCACAACCGCCGGCGCCTCCTCCGCTCACGCGGCCCTGACGCGCTGGCGGGACCTCCTGGGTTCCGCTTCGTTGCCGTCCCCGACGGCCTGCCGCCGTCCGACGATGACGCGGCGCAGGACATGGCAGCCCTGCACTCCTCCCTCCACTCCGTGGTCCCGCACCTCAGGAACCTCCTGCTGTCTGATCTAATCGCGGCGCGCTGCTGCGTCATCTCTGACATTGATCACGTCCTGCATGCTGCCGCTGAGGTGGGCCTGCCCAGCATCACCTTCTGGACCACCAGCGCCAGCTCGTTCTTGGCTTTCCAGCAGTGCCAGCAGCTCGTTGCCAAGGGCATTGTTCCCCTCAGAGGTAATAATGCTAATGCAGAATCCTTCTTTACGAGTATTCCTCAATAAACCAACAATACGAGCTTAGCAAACATGTTTGCAGATGCCGAACAATTGAGGGATGGGTACCTGGACACAGTCATCGACTGGGTACCGGGGCTGCCCAAGGCCATGCGCCTGAGGGACTTCCCAAGCTTCATCCGCACGACGGATCCGGACGATGCGGCGCTCATCATGACCATGCGCACAATGGAGTGTCACCGGACCGTCTCCTCTGCCGTCATCTTTCACACCTTCGAAGAGCTGGAGGGACAGGTCCTTAACGCCATGTCGGCTATCCTGCCGCCTGTATACGCCATCGGGCCGCTACCGCCGCTCCTCAGGGAAGAAATGGCTATTCCTGATGGCGGCAACACGATGGGCTCCAACCTTTCCAAGGAGGACCGCGCTTGCCTGGACTGGCTTGACGGCAAGCCGTCGAAGTCCGTGGTGTTCGTCAGCTTCGGAAGCCTAGTGACACCGACCAAGGAACAACTGGCGGAGGTTGCGTGGGGGCTTGCCGACAGCGGCTACGAGTTCTTATGGGTGATGAGGAGCGACCAACGGGCAACGGGGGCTCTGCCTCCTGGGTTCTTGGCCGAGACGGAGGGGAGGGGTCGCTTCACGAGCTGGTGCCCACAGGAGGCTGTGCTCTGGCACGAGGCAGTCGGTGCGTTCCTGACGCACTGCGGGTGGAACTCGATGCTGGAGAGTCTCTGTGCCGGGGTGCCGATGCTGTGCTGGCCGTTCGTCGGCGACCAGCAGCCGAACAGCAGGCTCGCTTGCACGGACTGGCGTGCCGGCGTGGAAATCAGCGAGGGCGCCGCGCGGGAGGATGTGAACATGGCGGTTCGCCAGGTGATGGAAAAGGAGGAGCTGAGGAGGTCGGCGATGGAGTGGAAAGAGAAGGTGGCTCGCGCGACGGGACCAGGTTGTTCCTCCTGGGCTGGTCTGGAGAGGGTAGTTAACGAGGTGCTTACACCTCTGTTGCACAAGCATTGAGTCGACGGCCTTCCCCCATATCTCTATTTTTTCTACTTGATGAAATTCCAGTTTGTTTGGTACCTTTGAAAACAATTTACATCATTGATTGCAGATTTTTCTTTAATATAAAAGTTTGTAGACATTGTCTATCCTATTTTTTTAGTGTAACACATTCTATCTCCTGTTTCATGTCATGCTCGTAATTGAAAAAAATCGGCGCTGATAGGTGGAGTGTCGCTCTCCATCCGTCCGCGGAACTCTCCCCAAACCTACCATCCACACCACCCAGTCCCTCACCATTGGCCTGGCCTTCAGCGCACCCCATTGAGACCTGTGCTTGTGTGTGCCCATGGACTCAACGCACTTCGTGGCCGGAACCCAAAAGCCGCCTTTTTCCCCAAAGCCGGACGCCTCACCACCATTGTCTCCGGCGCCTCCCGCCCGACGGCACTTCCCATACCCGCACCACCAAATCGCTCTCCGATCCACGTGCCGGGGCCCGTGCCAGTCGAGTCAAGGCGTTCCTGAAGGAGTTCCACACGATGACTGGGATGCCCATGTCCGGGATGGCGAGCTAGGAGCCGAGTGGGCTTCAGGTGGACGGCATAATGGCGGAGCTCCCTTCGAGACGGACGCAGGAGGACATGGAGATGCTGACGGTGGACAAGACAGATGTTCGGCTTGTGCCTGCTTTATTTCAGGTGAGCGGGTACCCTTATCCGTTTACGTTTACAATTAAACCTATGTGAAGTGTAATTTCGTACCAAAGTTCTGAGGACCTCACTGATTTTCTCAGACAGATGTATACGTTTGGGATTCTATTTATGATGTTGGCAGATTGATGGCAATGGAGTGACCGATTCTATGCCAACCTGAAATGCAGGAGAACCTGCCTACTTCAGTGGTTAGCAACTCTCTGACCACTACTATGCCGTCACGCAATCCGGGTACTCAGCTTGGAACTGCACTCCTGAGTGCCAGGTATATCAACTTAGGAGTACTTGTTTCCTCAATCACGCTGCCATCTGTGAAGAGCACCAGTCATGTTTACTGTGCCTTCAGCTTATTATCAGATAGTAATGGGTACAACAATATTAAAAAAACATTTGTCCCGACACACCCCCGAGCAAATGCAGGCGTTTTTAACAAGAATCCGTCTGGACTAGATAGCAGATGGGCCGAAAAAGTCAACCGCCAGCAAAAATGCACCTAATGCAGTGGCTTTCGTAAGCTACCGCTTGCATAAATGTTTTTCATAATGCAGGCGGTAGCTTAGGAAAGCCGCTGCATTAAGTGCATTTCCGTAGGCAGTTTTCTTTATTTGCCGCTTAGTAGCCTAAATGCAAGTGCACGTTTAAGAGAGCCGCCTGCATTTGGTGTCCCTATATAAGGCGCCGCCCCACCACACCTTGTTCCTCGCGACACCCTTAGAATAGAGGCGTGGCGGCAGCGAGCGGATTTCGATCGGTGGGAGGGATGGTTTTGTCCCTTTTTTTTTGTTGCGAAGCTTATTTTTAGAGGTATGTAGACGTTCCTCCAACTATTTAATTTAAGTTTGGCTGTAATTTAAGTCATAGAATCTAGATTTTCTAATATCTAGGGTTTCTCAAGTTTCTTGTGATTTTGATGATTCAATTTACTAAAATTTACAATATTTGAGGTGACTCTTAATATTCCTATGAGATACATGTCTCCTACCATTTTTATCCCATATTTATTGTTTAGTTAGTAAATTTTTACTTCAAATATATATTTTTCAAATTTTTAACCTATATTTATAATTTAATTGACTAATTTTTGCTTTAAATAAATATAAAATCAATATACACAATAGGTATGTTTCTTGTGATTTTGATAATTAAATTGACTATAGTTTACAAATCTTTGTGGTGATTCTGTATTCCCATGAGATTACATGTGGTTAGTTATTTTTTTTGGTAGTCTCTTATTTGTTAGAGTCATATGTATATTACTTAAAAATTAATTATCTCGATCAGTTTTACTTTATATGTAGCCGGAGATAAAGAATGGCTCAATCATGGATGTATAATGCACCAAGACCTTCTCCTCAGTGCCTTCAAAATGTTTGTTTATTTGTTGAAACTGCTAAGAGACATGGCAGCAGAGAAGGTCGAAATTAGATATTTTATCCATGTATCGATTGTGCCAACAAGCTTGGTCTAATGCTTTAGTAATCCAATCACATTTGATCAAGAGAGGTTTTATGAAGAAGTACATGATATGGACAGAACGTGGGGAGGTAGATAGATCTTGCAGAAATCTTGAACATACCGTTATGAATTAAGTGGCTTGTAATGATGATTTAAGAGTTCAAGACAATATCGATCAATTTGACCTTGATCATGATGATACTGCTGATGCTCAAGATGATGATGAAGATATTCCATTTGACTTTGAAGAGATGTTGCGTCAAGTTGAACCACAAGTGCTGATATCTTCGAGGGTTGAGAGAGATCTAGATAATATGGAGATATTGGAGAAAGCATCGAGTGACCTTTTATATGAGGAAACAAAAGGATTCGAGAAAGAGTTTACAATGTTGCGTGCTGTGCTTGAACATCTTAAGTTGAAGGCTTGCAATGGATGATGGTCTGAAAATAGTTTCACAAAGCTTTTGAGTCTGCTAGCAAAAATACTTCTAAAACCCAATAAACTGCCAACAACCACATATAAAGCTAAAAAGCTTATATGTCAGTTGTCGCTAGGTGTTAAAAGAATACATGCATGCCCCAATCATTGTATGTTGTATCGTAAATACAAAAGTGTCTAATATGCGGTATTAGTCATTACAAAAAGAGCTACAACCATGTGTACGCAGGCAACGCAAGGAAATCGACAGGGAAGAACAATTCTATTAGCCCAGACACTGGTGATGACACGGCCGATGAGGTGGATACAAAGAGAAAAATTCTTGCCTTGGTGATGTGGTACCTTCTAGTGATTGATCAATTGAAACGTTTATTCTCGAACCCTCGGGACGTCGAACTAATACATTGGCATTCTGAAAAGTGCTTGATGAATGAAGGAAAGCTTCGACACCTGGCAGATGCAACTCAATAGAAACATTTTGATTTACTCTATCTAAAGTTTGCTGCAGAGATTCGTAATATAAGGTTCGCATTAAATACTGATGGCATGAATCCTTGCGAAGATTCGCAATATAAGGTTCGCATTGAATACTGAAGGCATGAATCCTTTCGGTAAAAACAAAACTGTATACAGCACTTGGCCTGTTATCCTTACGATGTACAACATCTCAACATGGTTGTGTCAGAAATGGAAGTACCTAATGTTGTCCATTCTTATTCAGGGCCCAAAACAAGCTGGCAATGATATCGATGTGTTCTTAGAACCTTTGATGGAAGATACGGCAATGCTATGGAATGAAGGAATCCAGATGTGGAATGAGTTCCGACAAGAGTACTTCACACTAAGAGCCATTATATTTGTTACCATTCATGATTATCTTGGTCTCTTTACAATATCAGGACAAACAAAAGAGAGGCAAGGATGAGTAGCATGTGTGGATGGAACGACATCTACCTTCCGTCATCCAAAAAGTTAGTGTTCATGAGACAGACAATTTTTGAAGAAAAATCACAAGTACCGTAAGATGCAAAAACATTTTGATAACACAGTTGAGAAAGATACAGCTCTAAAACCTTACACTGAGAAACTTGTCTTTGAAATGGTGAGGAACATCGATGTCATATTTGGTAAGGGGAAGCGAGATCATTGGTGAGTTATCTATAGTGGGACCAGAAGGAGTGTCGAAGATAGAGCCAGAGGCGATTCTGGATCGACACTTGGTGAAGAACAACAAAAAGGAAGAAAACTGCATCTTTACCTGGTATGGCAATTAAGAAGCAATCAATATTTTTTAGGTACCTCCCTTACTGGAAAGATTTAGAGGTTTGCCATAGCATCGATTTGATGCATGTTACAAAGAATGTGTTTGATAGCATCATGGGAACCTTACTAGACATGTCGAGAAAGACAAAGGATGGTTTTAAAATCTCATAGAGACTTGCAACATTTTAATTTAAGGCCTGAGCTTCACTCAGAAGATAGATCTAATAAAAAACATTATCTTCCACCAGCTAGCTATACTTTGACAGTTGAGGAGAAAAAGGCACTTTGTAAATGCTTGCATGGGATTAGAGTACCAATAGGTTTCTCATCTAACATAAGGAAACATGTATCAGCAAATGACCTGACTCTATTTGGTTACAACTCTTACGACTATCGCATGATGATGACGGTGTTTCTTGCAATTGCAATAAAGGCTATCAAACCAGTGCATATAAAAGTTGTCATCACACGATTGTGCTACTTTTCAATGCAATTTCACAAAAAAGTGATTGATATTGAAGAACTGGAGTATCTGAAAACGTACATTATCGAGACAATGTGTCAACTTGAGATGTGCTTCCCTCCATCCTTTTTTGAATGCAAGTCTATCTCATGATTCATCTTGTGGATCAGATAAAGGCCTTGGGGCCACTAGACTTGCATCATATATTCCTGTACGAGCGGTACTTATCAATTTTGAAAGGTTATGTACGAAATCTTGCACACCCAGAGGGTTCAATTATGGTGGGCTACACAACAAAAGAAGTGGTTGAATGTTGTGTTGATTATATAAAGGATGGAAAGAGGATAGGTTTGCCTGTACCACTGCATGAGAGAAAGTTGTCTGGCAGAGGGAGAATGGGTATGAAAACATTCATTGATGAGGGTTACGAATCAGTACGAGATGCACATTTTAGTGTACTGTAACAGCTTACAATAATGGAGCCATACATCGAGGAACAACTAAGTGAGCTTCGTAGAGAATATCCAGATAAAACATATGTTTGGATCATGAAAGAGCACAAACGTTGTTTCACTACATGGTTAATGGATAAAAATATACCATACGAAAACAACATAGAGCAAAAGACAATAAAGATGTTGGCTTCCGAGCCATCAACTTTACTCCCCTCTTGGCAGGCATATGAAATTAATGGGTACACTTATTACACTAAAGAAAAAGATAAGAAAAGTGTTGCTCAAAACAGTGGAATTCTGATAGAAGCATTTGACTCACAAGGCCAGAAGACAACATATTATGGGTTTATAGAAAACATTTGGGAACTTAATTATGGAGACAGAATGAAAATACCCGTCTTTAGGTGCCAATGGGTCAAACACCCAAATGGAGTGAATGTGGACAATTACGGGTTCACAATTGTTGATCTAAATAATGTTGGTCATAAAGATGACCCTTGGGTACTTGCTGACCGTGTGGCACAAGTTTTCTATGTACTTGATCCTTCAAATGAGAAAAAACACAATTGTTTTAGGGAAACAAAGAATTGTTGCAGTTGAGAATGTGGGTGATGGTGATGAGCAAGACCAACATATTGGAGTTGTTGGAGTTGAGAATGTGGGTGATGGTGATGCATAACTTTGTCGATGATGGCAAAACCGACATATTGGCTCCTTATAATTTTAAGTAAGTTCCATTACTACCCTCATTTTATTTTGTTAAATTAATTAAATCTAACACTTTTGTTTGTGGGTATAGTGACCACTATATTTGTTTTTTATACAACCGAGAGAGGCCAAGGGAGTGGAGCTTGACTCACTCGATTACCCAAGCTCTAGTTACAAAGATTTGATCAAGATTTTAAATAAGTATGTGCATTTCATATGTATTGTCTATAGGATACTTATTACATTGCATTCATTATAATTTTGAAATGCTTGTTCATATATGTAGTGCTTATTTGTTCTATATTAAACTCGGCGGGATCCATCCTAATAACAAAGAAAAACTAACTCTGCGAACTAACTATCCTGATGGCAAGGAAATATATATATATCACATGCCACTATAAAGTGAATTGTGAAGATGTAAGAAATTTTTTTATATTTGTTAACCGTCTGTACTTAATTTCTTTTATGTCAATATTATGTGCTTATTATATGTTTATTTGCAGCATCCTAATGTCGATTAAGTGGCCTTAGAGAAGAGACATGGAGCGCAATGGTGTTGAAAACGTTCGAAGTGATAGTGTTACTACATTCGACGTGAGATTTGCCATCAGAGTGGTGAATTTTATGAAAAGAAAAATAACGAGTTGTCGAACTATCCACATATTTCTTTTTATGATAGATTTAGACTATTCTAGATGATCGAGATGATGTTTGATTATGTGTTGGATCACTCTTATTATGTTTTGTAATTTACATTTGTTTGTTGGAAGTGTGATTTGTCTATGTGAATATTTTGCTTGAGTTATATCTTTGATTTGTCTACGTAAATATTTTGTCTGAGTTATGTGTTAAATCTGTGAGTGCAATTTGTAATTCTGACCTGTATAATAATAATTACTATTTTGTTTTAAATTAAATTTAAAATACTAATGGAGGCGGCTGTTAAAAAAAGCCGCCTAGCATTACACCCGGTAATTTAGGCGGTTCATGTAAGCACCCGCTTGAAGTACTTCCCATAATGCAGGCAGCCTACAGAAGCAGCCGCCTGCATTATAGCCGATAATGCAGGAGGCTGTCACTATATTCCACCTGCATTATGGCTACCTAATGCAGACGGTTATCATTACTATCCGCCTGTATTATCTGCTATAATACAGACGGTTCTAGAATTTCACTTGGATAAATGATCTATTTTTGCAGGCTATTGAACGGCGGTGGATTGAAATTCTGTCTGCACATATTATATTAGTGCAAGGCTGGGAAGCTTAATGAAATTGATGAAGATTATATTAATTCTAACGTTCTGGAAGCAGTAATTTTTTGATTTAGTACACATATCTATACCCTTATTTCTTACAGTGGACAGATCCACCTAAATTGGGCCACAAATCGGAGAAGCGAAAGCGGGGATCGAAGGGGCCATGGCGAAAGGGACGGGCTACTACGAAGGTAGCAGTCGGCTTCTCTCAAATTTCTTCTACCTTTGGTTGTCTGCTGGGAGCTTTTGATCTGATTACTGTCGCTACATTCTTGTGATGGTGTAGATGAGACAGGTTCACCCAGATAAGAACCCAAACAATCTGAAATCTGCGTAGAAGTTCCAGGTACAATATTTTTTTACCATTTCTAGCTCGCTGCATCTATATTCTGTTCAGCCCTAAAATTCACACCGAGCAACTCAGCGTACAATCCTAGACACGATCCCATTAGCGAAGTGATGATTAATTCCAAAAAATGCAAAGAATTTGGACAGTGTTGACGTCTTGCCTTAGCGGGTATTATTAGGCACCCCACAGCTGTAATACACGCTAAAGAGGACTATTCACTTCAAGGATACCTTAAACTTGCTGATATAGGGAATCCAAATAGTGTATTGCTAGAAGTATGTTTATTCAAAATCTAGATTCTAAATTGTAACTTGTACGATTGAACAAATTTGCATCACACAAACACACACACACACACACACACACACACATATGCTACCCCCCTCGGCGGGGTCCCAATTGTCATGTACTGATAGTCTTATGCTTGACCATAACCTTCAGGTACGTTTTATAATGTAATTTGAGATTTTCATGTGTTTTCTGCAGCTCACAAAAATAGATGCTTGCCCATATTAGTGTCTGTTCCAGCAGGTCTCAATTGTCATGTAATGATAGTCTTAGGCCCCATTTGGAATGGAGGAAAATTTTCTATTTCAGCGTTTTTTTCTGTGAAATTAAATTAATTTCTGTGAAATTTCTGCGTTCCAAACGGAGCCTTGTGCTAGACCAGGTCCTTCAGGTACATTTTGTATTGCAATTTGATATTTTCATGTGTTCTCTGCAGCCAGGAAAAGAGATATTTTTACCTTATTTTCAAAAATAAGACTGATTACTGAACAGTAAGGGATGTGAAATATTCTAATCCTACCTTGCTATGGTTCGCTGATATTCTAATTCTTATATTGATCACATTAAGAGGTTGATTTCACACATGTATATGACTGAATGGATCTTCGGGTTAGTACTAAATTTGATCAATAAAATGTTTAATCTACAGGTGCTTTGCTCCAAAGAACTCGAGGAATCCAAATCCATCTTTTAGCAGTCAGAAGAGTGAAGAAATTGTGAAGGCTGTCATCACAGATAATGGCATACAATTTGTAGAAACCAATTATAGCAGTGTTGCTAAAATTCTTTTGGTGGTATCGCATCTGAAGGGCACTTCCTGGGCCTTTTGAAACGACGAACCAGAAAAATTTGTGAAGTCTTCGACATACATCTGACACTTGGGTATTATGAACAGTTAATTGCTAAGCAACTTCCATTATTCTATAACTAATAATTAGTTGCCTTGATATTTGAATGTGTTATCATTGTTTCTTTCTCAATGACTAATGAAAAAAATTTGGACAAGTACTGGAATGCTGCCTTAATGATTTATATTTTCTTGCATAATCTGTCAAATCCGAAACGTGTAAAACTAACTAAAGAAAACATATTAAATGCACGATGTTGGGTCAGGAAGTGAACCGAGAATGTGTCAAACTATTTTCCCGTATTAGAGAGATTATGTCACGTTGACCTGCCCATAGGGCATACGCTATGGGCACTCGAACTAGTAAGAAGTAAAATCTGTTAAATCAGTAACATAGTTGTGATAAATCTGCAGATTCGAGAGTTCAGACAGACAGCAAGACCAGCCGAACCCCCCCCCCCCCCCTCCCCTTGAAAGCACCATTGGCCGTAATGGTGCTCCCCCTTGAGGACCTCATGCTCGTCTTCGTCTCCGTTTAATTCTGTTTGAGTATAATTGGTATTCTAAGAATCATGTATCATATATTGCCATATATGTTGTGTGGCATATGTGGTACGCTTGATATTATGCCATGTATTGCCATATAGATCATAGAGACCCCTTACTCTCCAAATCTTTTGTGGTCTATAAATACCAGCCTAAAATTTAATGCAGTACATCCATCCAATTCCACTAACCACAAATCATACCCTCAGGATGCCCACCTTCATAGTCTTCATTGGAGGTGAAGCCCCTAATTTCGGTGCCGATCATTGACCTGGCCATCTTTGTTATCATCCAGGAGTTGCTGATGGATGTTTCACGCCATATATCTATCGTGACACACCGAAGCACTCAGCAGCCATCAGGCAGCTTCACGGCATAAGTGCTCGCCATGTTTCCATAGATGCCATGCCCGAGCGAGCTCCTAACCTGGGTTAGGATTAGAGTTTGGATTGTTTACTTACCTCGCAGTCAAAAAATTTTAGGAAACAATCCGATTAGTGATCTCATTGTTAAAATTATTTGCATGGGAGTGTTTGAAGGTCACATAGCTCGCAGCCCGTGTCGCCCGAACCCGAAATTTTCATTCATTCCAATTTACTCACGCCTCTTCGTGTCCATACTCGATGGCTCCGCCTCGCCTCCCTCCCTCGCAAGCCGCGCCGCCGCCTCCCTCCCGAGCTCCCCGGTGGCCCTGTCGATCTCGCTGCCTCGCCCTGCCAGCCCCGCCGCCTACTCCGGCCGGCGGCGTCACACTGCCGGGCCTCGACGTCGCTTCCTCCCCGCGGCGCCTTTCTGGCAGGAGGGCTTCGCCACCCTGTCCCTGCTCCCCACGCCGCCGGCCCCACCTCCCACCACTCCTCCCGTCCGGCCACGCCGCCTCACCGTCACACGAGGCCGCGCAGCAGCGCATCGAGAGTCTTCCAGAAAAAAAAAATGACATCTCCGGCTGTCGGACTTCTCCGTGTCCTGCCCGCCGCCACCGGCGGATCCGTCGTCACTCGTCGGCCGCGCCGCCCTCCCCGACCACCCATGTGCTGCGCTTCCCACTTGCCTCTGCACCTCCCCGGCCACAGCTTAGTTGCTGGTTCCGCACAGGCTCGCCTCGGCGTTGGCCTGGCCACGCCAACCGCTCGCCTCGACCACATTTGAAGCCGCCGCCTGTCCCGACCGCTGATTGAAGCCACTGGCTCTGGCCCACGGGGAAGAAAGCAGCGAACCGCAAGGTCCAATCCGCAACGGAGGGCGACCTGATGGAGTACTTTGCCTGCTTCGGCAAGCAGCGCTCCGTCATGGTGATGGGATCCAAGGAGACGGGACACCGTCGCAGGTTCGGAACCATCGAGGTCAGTTTTTTCCTGACGCTCCACTGGTTTGTGCATAACGAATGCCTGCACAAATTAGTTGGAGATTTTCTTGGTAATGAACCTCACAGAAATGTCCACTTATTATTTTAATTTTTGAAAAATATTAAATCGTACTCAGTGACTGCTCGGCAGTCAAACAGAAGGAAGATCAGATTTGTCCTAGGACTCCTGATGCAGAATGGCAACGCTGCTGATTCATTTCTGATTTACAAATTAAAACGAATATGAATTAGTACTCGACGGCTGACACCTTAGATTCATCAAAGATCAATTTGTAGTTTGACAGCAGACAACATCAACTTAGCTGTCAAATGCTTCGGCTCATCAGAAGAGCTGAAATCCGGCCACAAAATCAAGTTCATGTTCACGATGATGCTGTCTTCATATCATAACGTTAGTGACAAAACCAGACTACAGCATACTATTTTTTTTTAACCTTTTTATCTCTCCATTGTTACCAGGCTTGGATCTACTTTCTTTTCTTTGCATCTTAAATTTTTTTATAATATTAGTCGCTCGAACCCTCTCTTGAACCCTTCATAAGTGATGAAATTCAGTACATTTCGGCTTGCAGAAACCCTGATCTTGGCATTGAGGCATACACTGGATCTCTATTGGCAGAAACCCGTCATATTGCAGTACCTGGACTTCTCATGCCAGCACCCTAAGTGGAGCACAAAAGAAAGGT
This sequence comes from Zoysia matrella, assembly GCA_001602295.1. NCBI lineage: Eukaryota > Viridiplantae > Streptophyta > Magnoliopsida > Poales > Poaceae > Zoysia > Zoysia matrella. Next base: position 31,310 of record BCLG01001956.1, read on the forward strand.
TGACGGTATGGTTATACATGGTGAATTATATCTCTATGTCCCGACAGTACATTAATTTGACTTGAAATTCTTGATCACCCATTCATCAGTTTAAAGGCTTGTTAACTTCTGTTGATAGATGCTACTCAAGCATACTTTTATATTTGATTAAGGATTTTTTATTGATTGAATTTGGGTCAAAGTTAATTAATTCATTGCTGTATTGCATTCTGTACATTTAGGATTTGAAGCTCCGAGGAAGAGCATGGACTTCACCTTGGAGGCTTATCACAGCTATGGTGTCTTCTAAGAGGATGTGCCGGTGAGCTTTGTTCAGTAGCTATTTTGTCAGAGTAATTTCATCCATCATTTGATCTGCTACTACCCAACTGGAAAAATCTTCTGTTTCTACAAATAAGTTGATTTAATGCATGAAAAAATTAGTTGTTTTGCCATTTTTGTGAAGTTGCAGCTGATATTGTGAATCCTGTTGGTGTAGTTGATGTGAAGCATTTGAAAAAGGTACACTATCCTAATGTTTTGTTCTATATGTGTTGAATTCATCATTTAGTTCTTCTAAAGAGCACAGATTTAGATTGATTGTCTGTTAAATTGGTGAGAACCTCCCATTGTCCATGTGCATTGAACGAACAAAAACAAGGGTTAAACAAAGTAAGTTTTGCGGACTGTCGTCTTGCATCCGTAGCTGTTTTGGGTCCGTAGCGAAGCACGGGCATTGGACTAGTTTATGCAATGACTTGTTTGTTTGATGTCAGTTGGGTATCTGTAATATTGTAATATACTCCCTTTATTTTTCCCTTTATTTTTAAATTGTTGTGATCATTGACTTATAAAAAATATATAAAATTTTAAATATATAAAATTGTGGCTGAACCGCCCCAAAAGCACGGGCGACTCGCCGATAGGATCATATCAGATGATATTGAGCAACAATACTCGAATAGTTCAACACGAGTCGAATAAAATATATAGGAATTGAAAGTCTCACAGTAAGTTCAAGTTGTTATAAGAATGGAGGCGAAAACAGAGTTTTTAGAACAACGCAAAAATGATATACACGACGGTTTCTTTATTCTGAGACATGTCTCATCCTAGGACATGCTCCATTCCTCGCGGTTGGAGTTTGGTGAGGAGGAAATGGGTTCACAGGACTAGTTAGTAGAGGATTCACTTTCCACTCTCTTGCCGCAACAGTAACACCAGTTATCAAGTGGAAGAGCTACAGCAATAAAAAGAGAAACAACAAATTGTGATTACTAATTACTTAGCAAGATTTACCCGTCAAAAATAGTGAACTCCAGCATGCGAGGCTGACTCATAGAGATGGCCATTTGCAAAAATCCAGCGCTAATAGTGGGTCTTTATTTTAAATTTTAGCGGTAAGTTAAGTTTTCAAGAAACCTATATCAAACATGATTGCCAAGCAATTTCTGATAAACAAAGTAAACAATTCATATTATTGTTACTATTTCACATTTTACTACGATGTGATACAGTAAGACAAGTGACACTTGTTACTATGAGGGGTAGTGATTATAATCGATTTACATCCAGCTGGAAAACCCATATAGCACGACGTGCACACTTCCACAAAGTCACGTACGACATCTTTTCACAACAACAACAACATAGAGCCGGTCCGGGCCTCACTCCTTTCGAGTATACGTCCTCCACGCGATACCACACATCAGGGCTGTTCGTGGTTAGCCTATGTACCCTGTCAAATATCATCACTAAATGAGAGGTGAGGGATCATCTAACCACTACGTTAATTGAGCTACCTCGGTTTACTAGCGCCCATATCATTAGCATGCTCTTGGTACTATTTAAACCTGCTCAACAGGGCTGCATTAGATTGGTTTTTAACCGACACAGACCGGGCTAATGCACCCATGACTCCTTTCATGTTGTCAATCTATACTTCTTTGCTCGATCTCAGATTTATCATTTAATGGGAGAAACTAAACTATAAGTATAATACGTTATAAAAACCTATATCTCCCGAGTGATTTTTCATTCCCTCGACTTCTACAGTGAATTAGAACTCATAATCTAGCTCTACATCAAGTTACCTGTACCAAAGATAGTTTAGACTAGGGAAAAGGTACTTAATATTCAGTCTAGGTTTTCAACCAGCTCCTAAACTTTGCACAATACAATAAGTAACACATACATAGTGATAAAAATAAAAATATTTAAAACATGGTTAATGCACCGGGGCTTACCTTTAGTTTGCTGAGAGTTAGCACAAACAACAGCGAGATTCTCAGCGACGGACGGTTCTTGAGCAACCAGAGAAAGTTGTTGGCCTTAGCCTGATCAATATGATAAAAACAACACAAATAATTAATGAACTTGAAACAATACATTAAAGAAAACAGTTAACAATAAAACTACAAAACACTTATAATTGGAAGAAAAAAAAATGCTTGGAGTACCTTTTCTTTGAGCTGCTTTTCTGCAGCAACACGTTGAGGTGGAGACGTAGGCCTCACCGGTGAGGAAGATGGAGTTGCAGGTGCCAGTGGTGAGGAAGGTGGAGATGCAGGTCCTAGTGGTGAGGAAGGTAGAGGTGGAGATGTAGGCGCCACTAGTGAAGGAGGTGGCAATGCAGGTGCTAATGGCGAGGGAGGTGGAGATGAAGGTGGTAGTGGTGAGGAAGGTGAAGGTGGAAGCGGCTGTGTTGGCAATAAGGAAGCTAGAGTTGCAGGTACCAGTGCTAAAACTGAAGCTGAAGGATGCTCCGGATGTGGGGATGAAGGCGGTGAAGACGGAGCAGATGACGGTGCAGACATCATGGTGTCACGGTGTCCCTAAAAAAATGTTAAAAACATAGAAATTGTAAAGTTTCATGTTTTCAAACCTTCCAAAAAGAGAGTCCAAACTTTAAGACTCCAATCCAAAACTTCGAATTCTTGACAAGTATTTATTTTTCAAATACTGTAGTTTCAAGTCCAGTGCGAAATTCAACGGGATTCTAAAACAAAAGTTGTTCATCTATCTCTATTCTACCCATCTGCAAAGTTTCACATTTTTAGGAGTTCGGGAGGTAATTCTTCCAACGCTTTGAATTTGGTTACTTGATCTGCCTTAGCAGATTTCCCAAGTCACCTTATCGGATAACCAATTTAGAAATTCAATATCTTTTAATTCCTCATGAAACTTTATGTGCATGTCGGTAGGATGGTAGAACACTTTGTTAAGAACATCTCTACCAAGTTTCGTTCACATTGGAGCTCGGGTGATATTTCTTTAATACCCCAAAAGTTGGTTAATTGATCTGCCCTCAGGAGATGGAAAAGTTTTCTTATCATTTAGCCTTTTTCAAAATTTCATATCTTTTATCCTACTTTGCAAGAACTTGTGCGTGTTGGTTATCTTATAGAACACATGTCGAAGAACGGTTCTCCCAAATTTCAACTCGTTTCGAGATTGTTTGCTCATTCTATTTTTGTGCGCAAAATGCCTAAGCATCAAGGTTGGAGAGGGGCTCCCTGCCACCTCTGGCTGCCAGCGCGCCTCCCCGTGCGGCGCACATGCAAGCCGGTCACGACACCTTGTCGGGGGCTCGAGGGACACGAATTCCACCTATGCCCCCCAGCCGGCCCTTCCCTATCTCCTCTCGCTCACTCCCTCTATTTGGTTCGCCATTGTCACGAGGTGCCGCCGTGGAACGCCGTCCTCCGAGTCGTCCTCGGCCCTGTCCCTCATCGAGGAGCTGCACTCCCGGGCTTCCAAGCTCTCAACGGCTCCATCCTCCCCGCTCCCGCGACGCACTCCATTGATTTCACACTTCCCCAAATCGTGAGGTTCGGACTTTTGAGCAATCGCCGGCTAAATCCTCATGGTACAGGTGAGCTCCCTTCGATTTCTCTTGGCTCCGCACTCCTAATCCTTGGGCACATCTTCTAGAGGTATGAATCAACCCAAAACCATGGCAAATCGAGCAGGATTCGGAAGCTGGACGCACGGGCACCTCGGAGCCACGCCACCCCATCGACGTCGACCTAGTTCCCAGCCTCCCTGATCAGGTAAAGCTCGACGCTGGCCTTCCTCTACCTACTGTGAAGCTTTTGGAGCCGTTCCTGTCCAATTTTATCAACCAAACTGCCCTCGAGACCTCACTGAACCTCGTCGCCGTTAGCTCCACCGTCGCCGCCTTGCTCCGGTGAGTTCCCCACACCAGCAACCCCCCTCCACTGGACTCCTTGGGCGATGTCGGGCATGGTGCTCCGGCAGCCACTGGCGCCATGGCTGGCTCGGCCAGCCCGATCTAGGCGTTGAGATTTGGTGCGGCTTGGCCGGGATCTAGTGTGCCAAGCGCCCCTGCGGGCTGCCCTGTGGCTGGGCCGTGCAGCCGCCACGTGGCCCGAATAATGGGCTGGTTTTTGTTTATTTCGAAAATCCGATTAAAACCGCCCAGAAATTCAAGAAAATTTGTAAAGAAAATGCTTACCAACTCCAAAAATTTCAAATAATATATTGTTGAAATCCTTGTAACATAAAGAATATTTTGGAGCATTCAAATGTGCATTTTCTGCATTGTAGATAATGCTAAAAATTGCATAGTGTGCAACATACATCATCTATGGTCATGCGCACAACTTTACCATCTCATTACATGGGCATGTCATCACATATTGTAAAATACAAGTCCTTTATTTAAATTTTTGCATATCATTTCATGCATATCGGAAACAACACTGAAGGCGAGCCTGTGGAAGCTGCTGTCGAGGACCCCGCTACTGTTGGTCGCTCTCTTGCTTATGGTAACTCTCAACAAAAGTAAGGCAAGTCTCGGTGCATTAACCTTATTTTAATAGTTCTACATTTTAACACTATGTATAAGTTAATATACTGTGCATTAGGTTTTTAGGAGTTGATTGGAAACCAAGATTGCATATAGGGATCCTTTCCCTGGGTTAAGTATTTTGATACATGTAACTCGATGTAGAGTTAGGCTATGAGTCTTATTTAACGGTAGAAGTCGAGTGAATGAGAAACTTCACTCGCGAGCTTTAGGTGGTTACTATAGACACTAGAAGATGGCATGAAAGGATAATGCTGGTTTAGCTTATCACATAAATGATGAATGTGAGACCAGACAGAGAAGTGTAGTTTGGCAACAGGAGAGGAGTTCTGTGTGCGGTAGCTCTGTCTATGTCGGTTAAGCATCGATCGAGTGTTGCCTCGTTGAGCAAGTTTGAACAGTACAGATTACGTACTGGATATATGAAACTTAGGAAACCAATATAGCTCAATACCGTAGTGGTTGGACATAACCCTACCTCTTTTTTGACAAGGAGTTAAAAAAAACTTGTGTCTAATCATGGATGCACTCAGAGTGGTGATCACATGGAGGACCATGTTCTTAGGAGAGGTGCGCGTCAGACCGGCCCTATGGGATTGTTGTGAAAAGTTTCTATGTGCGGCTTTCGGGAAGCGCGACGTGTTGTGTAATTCGAGTTTCTCTAGCTGAATGTAAATTGATTATAATCGCTGTTCCTCATAGAAACGAGTTTTACTTGTTCATTGCGTTACATCGTAGTAAGAATGTGAATGATATAGTGAATGTGATTTGTTTGAGGTATTTATTATACATTGCTTGGCAACTATGTTTGATATAGTTTATAGTGTAAACTAAACTTACATCCTTTGAACTTAATTTACAGCTAAAATATGAAAGTAAGGGTATACTACTAGCGCTATGTTTTTGGCCAAAGAACCCACCTATGAGTCAGCCTCCTATTTAAGAGTCGGCTGTAGCTAGTCATTTTGACGGGTAAGTCTTGCTGAGTAATTAGTACTCACGGTTCGTTGTTTCTTTTTTTTTGTGTGTAGACTTTTTTGCAGGTTGGTGTGACTGCTGCAGTAAGGTGGTGTGGGAAGGTGAACTTTTGCGGATTGGTCTATTGACTGGGTTCTCTTTTCACCTACCTCAGGCTGTGAGGTTTGAAGCATGTCTTATGGCAAGGCATGTCTCAAGTTTAGAAAACCGTCGAGTGTATCGCTGTTGTGTATCGCTTTCGCTTTGTTTTTAATTATCTATCTTAAGTCAACTTGAACCTTATTGTAAGACTTTAAATCGGTTTTCTATAATCTATTTTATCTTATGACTTGTGTTATACTATTTAGGTATTGTTGTTCAATATCACCTGATATGATCTTGTCGACGAGCCATCTGTGATTTTGGGGCGGTTCTGTCACAGAAATATTTTTGTCAGAACCATAGTTTTACATAATGAATTCAAAACTAAAGTAATAAAGAAGTTACTGACTTATTTCAAAGTTTTTTGCCTTTGTTTTGCACTTTTTGACAGTCTGTCAGCTGCTGCCTAATTTACAAAAGAAAAGTGTAAATCCGAAAAATTTTGGACACAAAAGAGTAATCAATTATTGAAACAAGTAAATAATAGATTATCAAATTACTAAACAAAAGACAGGAAGAGAAACTCACAGATGTGCATCGTTTCGAATGTCGCTTCGAACGTTGTTTATCTTTTTAACAGGTTCATTGGCAGCACATTGCGGGTCAGAATTTTCGCTAGAATGCCCAGTAACAAGCTTCTTGTGAGCATCATGAATATCCTTTTGAGCATCACTGTTTTTTCATTGCAGAGTTTATAATCTTGGATGCCCACGTCACATTTGTCATTCTTTGCTAAAGAATTATTAATTACCTACTTCAAGTCATCATCTGCAATCGAATCTATAGAACTAGCCAAAACAAAGATAAATTCATATCTTTTTTTCTATGCATGCAAAAATCATGAAATTTGGTTGCCTATGCATCATTTCATGTACTAAGTGCCCACAAAGTTTCATCCTGAAATAATGCATGACTTGACCACAATTCCATTTTGTTGCATTTCTATTCTTCAATTTTAATAAATTTATTCATGCATGCTAAACCCTCAAGTTTTGGCCAGAAAATATGTTTTATAGTAGTGCACCTCTAATAAATTGCATAGATTTTAAAGAGACCATCTTAAGTATGTTTAGTAGTTTTAAAATGAATTTGCCCTACTAAATGAAATTAGTAAACGGTTCTCTCATTTGCAATGCATTCAAGCATATCATTTTATTCATGTTAGAACCCACGTTGAAGGCGCTCCTGTTGAGATTATTGCGGAGGAAGACTCTTCTAATCCCAATCCTTGTGTGTGTGCTAACACTTCTCAAACTCAAAGCAAACTTTGGAGCATTAATCCTATTTTAATTATTTTATGTTTTATTGTAGTATATGGTTAATGTACAGTGCATTACGTTTTTTAGGAGTTGATTGAAAATCTAGATTGCATGCTAGGTATCTTTTTTATCAGGTTAAATATTTTGGTACAGGTGACGTTGAGCTAGGCTATGAGTCATAATTAATGATAAAAGTCGAGTGAAGAAAAAAATTCACTTGCGAGCTTTAGGTTTTTAGCTTGGATTTGGAAGTTGACATGAAAGGATAAGGCTGCTTTAGTTTATCACATGAATGATAAATATGAGACCGGATAGGAAAGTATAGGTTGGCAGCAGGAGAGAAGTCATGTGTGCGGTAGCTTTGTCTGTGTTAGTTAAAGATCAGTCAAGTGTGGCCCTTTTGAGCAAGTTTGAACAGTATTGATTATATGGGCGCTAGTAAACTAATGTAACACAATGTCGTAGTGGTTGAACGAACCTTACCTCTCTTTGATTTAGTGTTGAGAGAGACTTCAGGCTCGCCATAGATAGACCCAGGGGCTTATCATGTGGGGAACATGTTATCCGGAGAGGTGTACTCATTGGGCCGACCGTATGGTGTTGAGTGAACGGTTGACACGTACGGCTTTAGAAAAGTGTGTCCGTGTCATGTAATTCAGGTTTCTCCTACAGGATATAAATCGATTATAATCATTGCCCCCTCACCATAACGAGTACCGTCTCAATGAGTTACATGGTAGTAAGAACATGGGATGAATGATGAACTTACTGATTTTATTGACTACTATATTTGTATTGCAACCATGATTGGAGTAGATCATAATGCAAACTAAATTTATATTTCTTAAACTTTAATTTACCGCTAAAAATTGAAAGTAAGCATTCACTCTTAGCGCTATGTTTTTGGCAAAAGACCTTACCTGTGAGTCAGCTTTCTCATGCTTAGGAGTGGGCTATAGTTAGCCTTTTTAACAGGTAAGTCTTACTGAGTAATTAGCACTCAAAGTTTGTTGTTTCTCCTTTTTGACTGCAGCTTTTCCTACAGGTAACTGGTGTGATTGTTGCCGCAAATTGGTGGGAAGGTGAACCCACTGCTGACTGGTCTATTGACTGGATTCCCTACTCACCTATCTCATGCCGCGAGGAATGAAGTATGTCTTAGTGCAAGATATGTTTCATACTAAAAAACCGTTGTGTGTATCATTCATGTCACTTTATGTATCACTTTCGATCTGTTAGAAACTCTGTTTTTAAATATCTATCCTAAGAACAATCTGAACCTTTAATGTAATAGTTTAAATCGGTTTTCTATAACATATTTTATCGTTTGTGTTGTACTATTTGGGTATTGTTGTTCAATATCACTCGAGATCGATCCGCTAGGTGAGTCGTCAGTGATTTTGTATCGGTTCTACCACAGCATAGTATCAGAGCTAGATCTGGGTTAGTACAACTAAAAATGAGTTATTTTCAAAAATTACGCTACGGTTAGGTATGAGTTAGTGAGCCTACCTAAAGACTATATTAGTTTAATTAACAGGTGACAATGCTAACTTTTACCTTTATGCATTTAAATTCAGTTGTTTACTATTCTTGTAACAACATGGCTACGTCCAGATAATTAGGTAAGGTACGTACTTGAATGCGGTGAAATTTGAGGGCTCATCCATACAAGGTTCAGAGGTTTGAAGTATCTCATACAACAGTCAGTACGAGGAGTGAATATGTGCTTCGGGACATATGAAATATTTGCTGCCTAATGAGGAGTGTAGTCATTAGTCACGTAATGGTAAGTGTGGACCTCTCACCACGTAATGCAAATCACAGTTGTGTCTCTCAAAGACGTTGCCTTCTTGAGGATGCCTCGTGTGAATTGATACGGGACGTAATGTTTTCTTTTGATAGGTATGTTGTTCCGATGGTCTTTTCTGTAGGTACACTAACCACAAAAAGTAGTATGTGCAAAAAACGGCTAACTTATGTCTTAGAGAATATGTTTGCCACTGAGGTCACGTATGGTCACTATATTAGCCAGTTTTTTTCTTTTTGTGAGGACGTATAGGACCAACATGTAGTCATGGCATTGCATTCTTACATGTGCATGAAACACAAATAAAATGTTAACAAATTTACCTAGTTTGAACTCATAAAGAAAATTTTGAAAATTCTAAGTTGAGGTCTCAAAACTTGAACTTTGGACGTAGATCAGAAACTTCACTCCATTCTTAGCCCAATGTCTTGTTAACTCAATCTATCAATGATCTTCAAGTATCCGTCCTAGATTGACTCAAGTAGAGAATACTTGAACTTTTCTCAACTTAAAAATGCATATCTCCCAAGTTTCTTGACCAATTTTCAAATTTGAGTACTCTCTAGAATGTACATGGGGTTCTCTATAAATTTGGTAGTCAAAGTTCTCTGAGATTCATACCACAAACCCTATTAAAAACCTGAACTATTTAAAAACCGCAATCTGTCTAGAACAGAATTTCAGCACGTTGATTGTCACCTTTCAGATAGCGTAACTCCAGTTCTGTTCATCGAATGAAGACAACTAAACATGCGTTAGAAAGCCATAAAGATCCTCTACAACGTTGTTATTCATCTCCCTTCTTGATTCTGCCTCGATAAATGTTCGAATCAAATTTTATGACTGCTGCCAATCTGGGACAGCATAAAGGTCGTTCTGTTCTTTGCTCCTTGATCAAAAAACACCACGTCGAGCAAAGTTATAACTTGTTTAAGGGCCTCAATTTCCAATCTAAATTTGTACCGAATGGTACTCCTATGCTGTAAAAAATTTAAGATCTTATGTCTTTCGACATGTGCACCATATGTGAGTGTAACCTAAACTAACAAGACCTCGATTCGAATTAATCTCTCTTGACCTCTTGAGGTGAGAAAAATCTTGTAACCTTGCTCACGATGTTGAGCTAGGTTGACTTCCTAACCTATGTGCTTGTATCACTTCATTTTTTGCTTAGTCTAATGTAAAATAATAACATAAGGCATATTAAACTTTTATGACTCAACTATGCATATTTTTATCACTCCATGCATTTGCTCATCACCTAATTGCATGGCACCATTCCTCATGTGCATCATAAAGTCATGATGCATCATACCACGTGCACCTTCTCATGCTCATTCATCATCACATATGCAACATACAACAAGATGCACCACAGCATGTGCACCATATCATGATCATTCATTATCGTGTCATGCAATATGCATCATTATGCACTATAGCATGTGCATTATGTTACCATGTATATACACCAATACATGAATATCCTCTAATGAGGGCGTTGCATCATTTGAGGCGTGTCATGCACCATAAGTAAGCAAAATATTTCTCATTAAACACTAAAGGTGCATAAGCAAATTTTCAACCATTGGCAAAAATGAGATGATCCCCTGACACCTTGAATTTCCGCTAATATCCTTGTTACTCAAAGTAAGTGTGATCACACCTAGAACCCTTTTTGCCTTATTGAGCGACCTATATAACTAGGTACTCACTCCATTTTACCTTGAGAAGTTGTTGCCCATCCTTGACCTTCCCTCATTTGATGTTCTTGAATCTGAATCAAGTCCATCTTTGCCTATTATCGCTAGTCTAGTCTTTGTGACGAGCTTAAGGAGTCTCATAAAACTCTCCTTGATTGCCTCTAGCGCCCTTCACTTGCACCCGTTTTTTTTAAATTATCCGCTTGTATCCTACAAAAATCAAGTATCCATGATCTAATTCCACCTACTACATGTGACCCTTTTGAAACCGTAACATGCAACCTAGTTGAAACCTCTTTTGCCATGATATCCATCTCGTAACATATTATACTCTTCCTTACTACCCATAAGCTATTTTCCAACCTTATCCCTTGATTTCCCAATGCTTCTAGAAGTACCAAAATGATTCTAGTGGTGCTCTTGGAACGGGAACATTCTTTGACCTAAAGCACACCAATTGTTGTGATAGCAATCTTGCAATATCGCCTTTTTGTCCTAAATCTTGAATTTTTGACCCGACTATAGAGAAATTCCATCAAGTTGTTGTACCTTCCCATAAATTGCAATATTGTTTTTAAATTGTTCCTGTTCGCCAGGCACTTCTCAAAACCAAGATTGTAGGTTGGAAAGGACACCTCTTGTTGAAATTTAGCTAGGAACCTAAACGTAATTCTATTTTGAATGGATGGCATACTTTCAGAATGTTCAACCGGAATGAATAAAATTGCATTTGAGCCTTGCAACTGCTCATGTTCTTTATTCTAGCTTAACAAAGACCAGCCATGGTTACTCTCATGGCATCACAACTCAAATATTCTATATGGTTGAGTTTATTCCAAGGTTACAGATCCCATTTGTTGCATAATGTTCGATTAATCATAATATCTTCAGCTCGGTTGAAATCCTTCCATGCCTTTTTGTCTGTCCCTGTGGTGAAAGTAGCGTTGAACCGTTTCTATACCAATGCCACCGCACCTCTTATTGTTTTTCTCTTAAATTTATTTATTATGTCGATTCAATCAATACATCCAGGTATCATTTCCTAGCTTCCTCAACTTTTAATCTCGGGACGAGATTTTTTTAAGGGGAGAGGGCTGTAATATTCCATACTTTTTGAAATCAATGAAAACAAGCTTGTTAGTCTGTGTTCGCAAATTATGGAGAAACCGAGCTCATAAGAGAATAAAGAAACTCAAACCGAAGTTCAAAATTTGAATTCAATTTCAAAATTTAAAAGTGAAGTTTCATACTTTTTAAAAGTAAATAGCTTGAAATGTGTAGAACAAATATCTTATTTGGAAAGGGTTATAAGTTCTGAAATATTGAAAGTTTGGTGAGATCTGTTCAAATTTGAAAAGGGGCCCAACTAATTTATCCTTAACGCTTGGCTATCTTCTAAATTTCATAAAATAAAATCTCTATTGGATTTCAACATGGGCCCAAAACAAAAGTTGTTGAACCTAAATATTTCTATCAGCCTTCTAAGTTTCAAAGTTTTCTCTCCCTTGATTTTCCGACCGGCGAAGCATGGAGACATGAGGTGGGGGCCTTCCACGTCGCGTGCGACACATTTAGGTCTCCCACCGGCCTCTATTCGCCTCCCCTTGGCTTCCTCGTCGCTCCCTATTGCCCTCACTCAACCAACACCAAGCTTGAGCTCCATTGTCGCCCTCCAAGCTCCAACCGTGCTCCACCTCCACCATCCGTGCCCCAGCCTGTTGGACCCTCAAGAACCATTCACCAAGGACCCCTCTATCCCCTCCAAAACCCCATTGGACCATCCATGGAGTGAGCCTTGCAAATCAAGTGGATCTTCCAAAAATCACCTCTTTCCCTATGAATTCATCAGACTCCTAGGGAACCTTTGACTTCGCCTAGAAGATTTTTAACTTTCCTAGGAAATCACAGTGCCCAAAAAGAAATCCTCTGCAGGGCGTCACTGCAGCGGCGAGGGGCCGGCGTTGGGGCAGCGGCTCGCCGGCCTCATCAGGGCTGCGGCGACGGGTGTCGGCATCAACCTCGGCTGGGCGGGGTGGCGGCTTGACGGCGCTGGTCCGACGGCTTCAGGAAAGCGGCACGGTGGCCAGCGTCAGCCCACGTGTCAACAAAAAGCGGGGCACATACTGCAGGCGGGGGCGAGCGCGGCTGGCACCGGCCGATGCATCGACTGAGCAACACGCAGGCAGCAAAGTTCCAGCGTGCGTGTGGTGTCGATGGCAAGGTGGTTGCGCTAGGAAGATCGGTGGCGGCGGCGTGCGGCGTCCATCAACAACTGTGCCGTAGTAGGCTTGATGGAGGAGTGATGTGGGGCTGCGGGCCCACACCATTTTATTTTGTTTTAACTGGGTGCACCAAATTCCCCTAGGAATCTAGTTTCATAGGGAAAGGAATCTTTCCCTAGGATTTTCGCAGAAAACTGTAGGGCACGTCTAGTTTCCCGTCGACTTTTTCCCTAGTAATCTTTCCCTAAGGCATTTCATAGGGAAATAATTTCCCTAGGATTTTTTTCTCTTTCCCTAGAGTTTTGGTTCCTAGAAAAACCGGTGTATTCTAGTAGTGTTGGTGATTTCTTCCTCAACATGAGGCATTCTTTGATTCTTTGCATACAAGGGTACTCCATGGGGTGGAACATGTGGTTGAAAATTCATTTTGATATTCTCTTCACTGAGGTTCAGGTACTTTGCTTCTACCCCAACGTTGATCAACCTTTGGTGCCAATCTCAACGTCAACTTGATGCTTTGGAGCAGTCCCTTCCTCAACAAACTAATTGTCGCTCTTCTACACTACTAGGTAAAACTTTTAGGTTTGATTCTTGAGGTTTTGGTTGGTCACGTTGGGTGAGGCACAGCTCTCTGGAGTCTGAAAGTGACCCCAGACAAGTCCGAGGCCGGACTAGTCAGACCCTATCCAGACTAGTTCGAGTGGGCCCAACTTGCAGCTCTCTGGATTTCGAACGATGCCCCTGACAAGTCCGTCGACGGACAAGTCCGCCCTAGTCCGGACTAGTCCGAGTCCCTTTTTTTTCCAAAAAAAAGTTAATAAATTGTAAAATGCATAATAAATTGTAAACAATTCATAAAAATGTGAAATAAATTTTGTTAGAATCCTCTTGACTAGATCTACAGCCTGGTGCTCTCATTTCTGAGAAATTTATTTATACAAATTTAGGGAACCAAAACAAAGATTAATTCATTGCAAAAATCATGAATTGTTTCATCCGAAATAATGCCCACAGTTTATTTCATCCGAAACAAAGATTTATACGCATCATTGCATTTACTAAGTGCCCACATAGTTTCATCCGAAATAATGCATGACCTGACCACAGTTCTATTTTGTTGCATTTCTATTCTTCAATTTTAAAAATTTTAATCATGCATGATAAACCCTCAGGTCTTGGCCAGAAAATAGGTTTTATAGTAGTCCATATTTAATAAATTGCATGGATTTTAAAGAGACCATCTTAAGCATGCTTAGTAGTTTTACATTGAACTTGCCCTACTAAATGAAATTAGTAAACAGTTTTCTGTCACTTACAATGCATTCAAGCATATCATTTCATTCATGTAGTAACCCACATTGAAGGCGCTGCTGTGGAGATTATTGTGGAGGAAGACTCTTCTAATCCCAATCCTCCTATGTGTGCTAAGACTTCTCAAACCAAAGGCAAACCTCGGTGCATTAACCCTATTTTAGTTGTTTTACATTTTATTACTGTATATAGTTGATGCACTATACCACAACCCAGAATTTGCGTCGAAGGTCTGTCGTTGAAAATACACAATTAACGTTGGCTTATCCGTCGGTAAAACTTTGTAACAGACGGTCTGTCGTTAATTCCAATTTTAAAAAGAGGTGGTCTGTAGGTATTATTATTTCACATTTCCATCAGACGATCCTTCGTTATTTGTAACTTTTTAGCAACAGACTGTCCGACGGGTCCAAAAACCTAATCCCGCCTGTTTTTACCTTCGCCCTGCTCTCTCTCTCTCTCTCTTTACTTTTCCCCTCCCCGACAACTCTCTCACTCCCCACACCCTAGATCGACAGCCCGCCGCCCGGCCACCTCATCATCCATCCACCTCGCCGCCCGTCTACCTCGCCGCCCAGCCACTTCGCCGCTGACTGGCCCACGCCCGGTGCCCCAGCACCGCCCCGCGTAGCCCGCGCTTCCCTGCACAGCGTCGCCTGGCCGTGCGAGCGCGGCGCCCCTTGCCCCCTGCATGCAGTGTTGCCCCTGTACGCCACTGGTCCCTGTGCGCATCGCCCCCTGGCCCCTGTGCACGGTGCTGCCCTACGCGCCTCTGGTCCTTGCGCGCGGCACCCAAGCTGACCCCTGCATGCGACGGCCCTTGGCCCCTGGCCCCCTGTCCCTGCACGCCCCCTACCCCTGCACGCCCCCTGGCCCTTGTGGCCGGACCCTTGCGTGAGTGCCGGGCGGCGCGTTCCCGGGCCTGCGTGCCCAATCTCCACGTCCCCAGGTCAAACGTTTTGGCCCTCACATCCTCCCTGCGGCTCCACGTCCTGTACTCTCTTGGTCCTCACCTCCTCGTGTCCTCGGCCCCCTTTGGTTGTCACTGTGGCCACCGCATCTGCGCCATCCTGTACTCACCGACCATAGCGTGCCGTGTGGTCACATTTTCAAGTAAGTTGCTCCACCTAGGTCCTGCTATACCTCTTATGTTTAGTCCTGGAGACAGCCGGTATTTATCTCGGCTCCCATATCCTAGGTCGAAGACACCTGACTTAGCTCGACAGCAGTGGCTTACGAGTCCCTCACTGCCTCATTTCACTGCTAGCGTTTTGTTACTCCTTCGTTGTTGCAAGGTATGGATTTGATGTGATGAATTTGATTGCGGCATGCTTCTTGCTCTTCAAAATGAAGTTGTGCAACAATTTTGTATGTGAAACTCTATATCAACTTTGCTTCAAACTGTAACGGCATCAAATTTGGTTGAAGCTTACTATCATGCAGCAGGCATTAAAGAAGAAGAAACTGCTCCGCTCTACTTCGACATCAAGAAGCTCTGCGGCATCAGTTACATCTCTATTTATATACCTCCACTGTGACACCATTTTGTTGTTGCTTGTCCCACATTTAGTGTTCCCTCAGTACCAATTAATTATACATATGTTTGGTCAGTCTTTTGTTCTCTCTAGTAAAGATTGATGGATAAATCTTAGATTGATGATGATGCTAGGTAAAAATGAAATCTTAACAAATACTGGAAGTGGTATACATAGGTTGAGTTTTTTAACCAGAAAGTTTCATGTAGGCACAGCAAGGCATATTTGCAAGGGGTGAACCGTTTTTTAGCTTTTGCATTTGCTAATTTAGCGGTTGGTAGAAACATATTATGTCCATGTAGAAAGTGTTTCAACTCTTTTTGGAAAGAGGCCAGTGAAGTCCGTGAACATCTGATATGTGATGGGTTTCTAAAAGGGTATAGAATATGGAATTTACATGGGAAACATCTCACGAAGGTATTTGTTTGATCTATTGATTGGCTTGATGCACTTCATTTTATTAATACTCTAAGTACTGATTTCCTACTTGTCGATAACGCTGTAGGCTATCTATGATATTGATGATAAAGCCTTTGACTGGTTCCTAAATGCTGCTGGAAAGAAATGGAGGGAATTTAAAGCAACATTGAAGGCACAATTTTTTGATGGCAAGTTAACAGAAGAGGAAGTGAGGAAAAAACAAGGTGATAGACTCAATGATGAAGATAATTTTTGTATCATCAACCATGCTGTGATCTTCAAAAAAATTTCGTTTTGAACTTCTGAAAATTTGTATCATAGGCTCGTGCAGCAAGAGGCAAAGCCAATTGTGCAAAGTTAACCATACATCATACATCAGTAGCAAGAGCTTTGCATGCAACAGGCACGAAATGGTATGCCAATATTTGTATTCTTTTAATAATAAGCATGCTACATTTTAGAATACTAAGCAGTGTAATGAACTAGGCCGTCCTCCTCGAAGACATGAAGCCTATATTAGAACTCATACAAGAAAAAATGGGGTTCCATTACCGAATGCAGAACCAATTATTGTAAGTTTTTGCCTTGAACAATTTACACATGTTGAAATGTTGTTTTTTTGTATATTAACCACGATTTCCTATTTTGATAGAATAAACTTAATCAGTTATTGAAGTCCAGCCAGAATTGACCCAAAGAACAATTCAAGAAGTTGATGTATTTGCTGCTGCATGTGGAGAAAAAGAGCCTAAAGGATGTGTTCGAGTTTTGGGTCTAGGAACAACTTCCCAAAGTATTGGTACCCTGGGGGTCAAGTGTTATACACTAACAAGGGTTCAAATGCAAGCTCTAGCAATTAAAAAAGGCAGAAAGTCAACAAGCAGCTCTAGAGGAATTAGTGCAGGAAAGGAAAAATATGGAAAATATGTCACAAAATGGATATAATTCATGACATCATGTGGTAAAATATTTACACCTTCTACAATGTTAAGTACTAACCTTTTATGTTGCATGGATATCTTATTGAAATATACTCCCACTTCTGTGTTTGTAGAGCCCAAGGTCTCAAGAAAATGATGTCGAGAGAAATAATGCTGCTGAATTTCATGAAGATGATTCCTATGGAGATCAATCTAATGAGTATGAATACATGTTTGTGGCTAGGACCAAGAGAGCCCCATCAGTCCAGCAGGCCCATCGGTCCAGACCCATTCCTAACCCTCTTCCTGCAGCCCCAGCAGTCCAGCAGCCCTCTCAATTGATCCCTATTCTTACAGGCAATGTCAATGAAGCCCCAACAAGAAAAGGAGATTCTTCATGGCTTGGCAATATTTTTACTTCTAATGTAATGGTAGTTTTATTTAGTCATACAATTCTCTAAAATGAATTCAATGCTTGTAGATTGGCAGAGAAGATAAACTATATGCAATCAATAGAGCTGATCAACCTGTGGCCAAAAGAGTAATTATTGCAAGTGATCCTAGCTCTATGCTAGCAGGACAAGCTCCTGGAAAATAATATTGTGAAGTTGTTATCAAAGTTCTGTTGAAAAGGAATGCAAAGCTGCCTCGGCCTTATGAGTGGTGTGCAATGGCTGATGCTAAGGACCTCTCAATTGCATGGCCATATTGCAGGGTAACAAACAACTCTTCTCCATGTTTCTTGTTTTCATATGCGATGAATGATCATAGTTTCTAATTTGTAATATTTATAACAGTTGAAGGTTAGCAAGACTTCAAAATCAGCCTATGGTGCACGTAGATCACTATACCACAGCTCAATATATGCTATTCTTGAATTTTCTCTATATACATGTGATTTGATTCAATTTGCCTAAGTGCTCTAGTGCTGTTTTTAATGTTTACATATAGATCTCTAGTGTTGTTTCATGTTTAGATATACACCTCTAGTGCTGTTTTTAAGTTCCTATTTTAAGAAGATGAAATGTGGTTTCATTCACCCAACTTGATGAATGTGAAGTTATATTTCAGACGGGAGGTTATAGCTTCAAGTGATGCATGCAGCCCCTGATTGGACAGTGACTTTCTAGAGATGAAGCATTTTGTAAAGAGTGCAAGAGAACCACATAACTGTCCTGTAGCATTGCTTCCATCTTATGTTCTTTAATTCCAATGAATTATGTGCTTCAAATGGTCCAGGGGAGATCTAATGCTATTAATATAAATTGTGAACTTATTCAGTTTCTATGTGTTTCCTGAATGTATCATTTTGAATGGCTAGTGATGGACATGAATTGGGAGTTTTGTCTGAGGTTATATCATTTTGTGCGTTGTTTATTCTGTTTATATGGGAGATTCAGAATTTGTATGGGAGATTCATGTTGTATAACTTCCTAATACCGTTAGATTGTCTGTCAGTATATCTAACATATAGCGACAGACCCTCTTTCGGTATATCTAACATATAGCGACTGACCGTCTGTCGATATATCTAACATATAGTGACAGACCGTCTGTCGGTATATGTGGTCCATCAGTATTTCTATATACCGACGCCACTATCACCGACAGACCAGGTCTGTCGGTAAAACTTTTTAGCGACAGACCGTCTGTCGTTATATCAGCTTTTAGCGACAGAAAAGCTATCATTATAGAGGGGCTGTGGTATTGTGATGTACTGTGTATTAGGTTTTTAGTAGTTGATTGAAAATCTAGATTGCATGTAAGTTATCCTTTTATCGGGTTAAATATTTTTGTACAGGTATCTTGACAAAGAGCTAGGCTATGATTCATAATTAACGGCAGAAGTCGATTGAATGAAAAACTTCACTCGTGAGCTTTAGGTTTTTATCTTGGATTTGGAAGTTGTCATGGATGGATAAGGCTAATTTAGTTTATCACATGAATGATAAATGTGAGACTGGGCAGGAAAGTATAGGTTGGCAGCTGGAGAGGAATCCTGTGTGTAGTAGCTTTATCTGTGTCGGTTAAGGACCGGTCGAGTTTGGCCCTTTTGACCAAGTTTGAACAGTACCAATTACATGCTAGTGATATGGGCACTAGTAAACCGATGTAACGCAATTCTGTAGTGTTTGGACAGACCCTACCTCTCTTTGGTTTTGTGTTGAGAAAGCCATGGATAAACCCAGGGGGTTATCGCATTGGGACCATGTTCTCGGGAGAGGTGTGCTTATTGGACCGGCCATATGGTGTTGAATAAAAGGTTGCCACGTACGGCTTCTGGGAAGCGCGTCGTGTCATGCAATTCGGTTTCTCGTGCAGGACGTAAATCAATTTAATTGTTGCCCTTCACAGTAACGAGTATCGCTTGTCTCACTGAGTTACATCGTAGTAAGAACATAGGATAAATGATGAACTTGCTGATTTTATTGACTACTATATTTGTATTGCAATCATGATTGGAGTAGATCATGGTGCAAACTAAATTTATATTCCTTAAACCTTAATTTACCGTTAAAAGTTGAAAGTAAGCATTCACTCTTAGCGTTATGTTTTTTGCAAAAGAGCCTACCTGTGAGTCAGCCTTCTCATGCTTAGGAATCGGTTATAGTTAGCCTTTTTGACGGAGTCTTGCTAAGTAATTAGTACTCAAGGTTTGTTGTTTCTCCTTTTTGCCTGCAGCTTTTCTACAAGTAACTGGTGTGATTGCTGCGGCAAAGTAGTGTGTGAAGGTGAACCCCTGCTGACTGGTCTATTGATTGGGTTCCCTATTCACCTACTTTAGGCCGCGAGGAATGAAGCATATCTTAGGGCAAGATATGTTTTATACTAGGAAACCGTCTTATGTATCATCGATGTCACTTTATGTATCGCTTCCGCTTTGTTAGAAATTCTATTTTTAAATATCTATCCTAAGAAGAACTTGAACATTTAATGTAATACTTTAAATCGGTTTCCTATACCATATTTTATCGCTCGTGTTGTACTATTGGGTATTGTTGTTCGATATCACCCAAGATCGATCCGCTAGGTGAGCCACCCACGATTTTGGGGCAATTCTGCCACACACTGGCCATGTCTTTCAAGGAGGCGCGGGCGGAGCTTCTGGAGAGCAAGGAGCTGGAGGTGAGCCAGCCAAATTTGGGTGGTAAGAGCAAGCTCTAATTTTCTCAAGGCGATCTGTTCCATTGTTTTGTTCCTCTCATATTCAGACTGTTTGAAGACTAATTTCCTTCCATTGTGGTCTGAAAACAGGTTGACCCTGACCTATTCTTGCTTAATATTGTTCTACTGATCCTTTACCTTTTTAGATGGTTCATCGTTCGTTATTATATTAGTAGTGCAACTTACTTTTATATTATTGTACATGTTGCTCATATTGCAGCGAAGATCTTTTCTGCCCTGCACTGCATATAGAATATGCCACATACACATGCTACTTTTTTTAAACAAAATTAATAATGTTTCTTGCTACAACTAGACTTCCTGTGTATGTTCATTTCATTTTTTTTTTTTGTTTCGACTGGTCCACAAGTAATCTTCCTTCTAATCGTACTAATCACCACCCCGGGAGGTTTCAATGTCCATTTGCGGAATACGCCCAAGTAACATAGAAGCTGCAAAGGAATTCTTATGATTTTTTTTTTTTTTGGCAGCAAGAAGAAGGCCATCGACATGGTGTTCTACAGCTACAACTACAAGCACGCCAGCAGCAAATTCTTGAAGCTCACCCACCGCAGGTTGCGAGCTTAAGTGACACTCCTTCCATATGTTCTCTTGCTATTAAGTTGTAGTGCTTCATGATACAGTTTAATTGGAGTGAAATTTGCACAGTTAGGATTAGTATTCTTGATGCTTTAGCTCTGTTTGTAAAATGCTATTCTCTTAGGGTTCACTAATATCGTCTTTGGCCTTAAATGGATAAGGCTACTCGCAATTATAGGCCAAAAAGGTGAGTATTTTCATCTTAATTTTCGCATCTTGCATTTTCTAAACAGACATACACAAAGTTGTGGACATGTGCCGAAATATTCTGTCACTGCTTAATTTACTGGCTGTCGATCACAGGTATGACTGCCCGCAATTCTTCCTGCTGCTACATACAGATTCAGAGTTTAATTTGTAGGCCCATGATATTCTTTAACCTTCACATGTCTCCTCCTGGTTTCGAGTTACTTTTGCACGATTTGCTGGTTTGAAATGCATAGTACCCTTCTTTACTGAGGTGAATGTTTCAGTAGAAGCAGGTGCCATGAACTGGCAACCAATCGGGTGGCGGATAGTCACAAATAAGTACATCGATCAAATATGGAGCTTCCAACCATGTTTCTATCCTTAGTTACTATGTTTACTGAAAAATTTATTGAGGGCCCTTTGGCAAAGCTCTCAGCTCTTGATTCTCAGGCAGAATCAAGAGAGCTCTGCCAAACACTATTTTCAGAAGATGATTTTTGTTTGATTCTGTGAAGTGATTCTCTAAAATGAACTAAAGGGTTAGGAGCTGAAAAATATAGCTTCTCCTGATTCTGTGAAGTGATTTTCTGTCTTGATTCTAAGAGTTTATACTAGAGAATCAAAGAGAATCACTTTCAGCCACAAAAACACTTCACAAAAGAATCAGAGGTGAATCCAAAGAATTAGGTGTTGAGAGCTCTGCCAAAGGGGCACTGAGATTACAGATAATAAAAAAAGAAATGCTCTAGCCTCTGTAATTTTTTTTAACACACAGGTTGTGTACCTTCTTTTGAGGAATCAGTTGTTTAACTTGAAGAACAGCAGTGGTGCAGAACTTGCAAGACCCTCAGTCTGTCAGTCTTTGTCTCCAAGGTTTATCTCCCTAAGTTTTGCTCTTTCCAGCCTTGACTGGCCGGTTTATGCTGTGTAGCATGTATGCAGTGGATCTTGGGGTTACTGTCAATTGTTTCACTTAAGTCAATTGAAGTTCCTATTAATTTCAGCATGATTGTTTGGAAGGGTTATGTTAACTAAAGGATTATCTGCCCTGCACCGCATCATAGATTGTGATTTGGCTTTTTCCCATGACATTGATATGGGTCAAACAACACTTAGACCTTCTCTACTGTTTACCACATTGATGTCAAACAACATTTAGAGCCTTTGTACCATAGAATGCATTTGTGTTTGTTGTGTATATTTTTTGTACATACGTACATCCACCATGAATATATCGTTAAGATGTATCCTGATGTGCAATACAACAGCAAAAACAATGTGGCTCCATTTTCTGGATGCGTTTGGAATTTTGATACATGCTTTGCTGTTTTTTTACATAGAATTTATTTTCGTATTTCCTAACGGTAACTGATTGCATTCTCTATGGTACTTCCTTAAAAAATCTATGCAGCTGTGTTTGTTTTTTCGAAGTTAAATTCTATTAATTGATTGCATTCTATATGGTATTGTCCTTTAAAAAATCTATGCAGCTGTTCTGTTTTCACGAAGTTAAATTCTATATGTTTATTTCTTATGTATCCATATTTTCATATTATGTTCTAATTATTCATAAATTCTTGGAGCAACACACCGGGAATTCATCTAATTATTTATGTTTCTGTTGCTGGCCATGAATGTTGAAGTTCATATGAGTTTAGTTCCACTATAATACTGTTGATTTGCTCATTTGTGGCATTTTCTTGTTGTTCAGGTACCTGATGAGCTAAGAAAGGAGACTTTGCAACTTGTGAGTTAAAACATCTTGTATCTGTAAACAGTTGCCCAGTCGGATTGGTGGACTACAGGGAAAATAATACAACTTTCTTTTATCATTGTTTCCAAGTGTTATTTGGAATTTTGATCTCCAGAGGAAAGTTTAGAGAAGGAGCAATGAATTTTGGAGCTTAGAAACCAGGTTCAGTACTGCCAGCTCCATCTCATGAACTGAAGCAAGATCTGCAGTCTGGATATTTAATATTAAAATAAAGCATCGCAAATATTTTTTACTAGATCAAAATCATAGTACAAAAATCATGTCATTCTTCCTTTGATGTCCTACTTGCCTTCATAATTGATACAGGATAGCGTACTTGGTTTAGAAACATTTGCCTTCAGGTACGTGATGACCCGATACTATATGCCCTTAATTATGGACCAACACTATAGCGTCTTATTGTAGTAGTGGTCCCAATCAAGACTTGCTTCATGGACGGCCCAGAGATGGTGCTGCTTAGATCGCAGCAGGCTGAATAAGATATTAATCATGGTCCACACAACCGTACATGACAAGAAAACACTGCAGCAGTCAATAAGTACAAGGAATATTTGTAGCTCAGATGCAGAAGCATATTCTATGGCCGCGTAGCCCCAGATTTTGTCTAGAAAATAGTGTCATTGTTGCAAAACGGCATCAAGGTTGCCAAAAAAAATGTTGTAGTCCACACTGTCGAGGTTGCAACAGATGAGCGCCACTACCACAAAAACTATTTCTGCAGTCAGACCTAGAAGGGTCTCCACAGGCAGTTTTCCAATCCGCTTTCATTATTGGGTTATTAGAAATCACAATTAATATATGAATTTATATGAACCACCTGCACAACAACATTAGTGCAGGCAGAACTGCCAAGACCACCACCATCACAAATAGCATCAGTGCAGGTGGCACAACTAAGTCCACCGTCAGCACAGATAAATTTTTGAAAATAAAAAAAAACAATAGCCAGCATCCCCGATCTGTGACTCTAGCGGCTAAGCCACTAACTGGATCTATCCCAGCCCCCAGCACCGTCCTCCTCCTGTACCAGATCTACTGCTTGACCAGGAGATACATCCCAATAAAACTCGATATCGATATATTTGTTGACGTCAAAATAGGGTTCGGATCAATACACAGTTCGCATGCGTTTCTTCAACATCGCATTTGGAGCAGCACTTAGACAAACCCATCTCGGGAGGGACCCCGTCGGAGGAGGATGTCTTAGAGTTGATCCGGGCTCGGTCAAGCCGGCCAGATCACCTTTGGTCGTCGTCGGGACAAATAAAGAACAGCAAAACGTGGTGGAGTGATGTGATTAGGGTTAGAGAAATGTAAAATAAAAAGGCAAATGGTTTGATCGATTGGGATACCGCTCAACCGGTCATAGGCCTCTGTTTTATAGAGGTGGGATGGTCTTATCCCGCAGGACAACGGATCCGTCAAATTAGAAAACAATTTGAAATTGATCTGCTGAAAACTTCCCTAAATTAATATCACCGGAGTCTCTGGTAAAGTGCCAGACACTCTGGTGGCCGGAGTCTCCGGTACAATGCCGAAGGATCCGTTGCGTAAATCCGAAGAACCCGAGAGGACCTACCGGACACTCCGGCGCTGTGCCGGATACTTCGGTGTACAAAACACTGAACCTGCGAGGGCTTACCGAACAGTCCGACACAGTGCCGAGCACTCCGGTGGGTGAAGTGCCCAAACCCGAGAGGGCTTGCCGAAGACTCCGGCATTGTACCGGACACTCTGGTGATGCCATTTTTGGTGTCAACATGTACCCCCTACTTTTTGGTGAAGTCTCTACACCATAAAGCATTTTAAGCACCCAAAAACACCTAAGGGCGATAGTTTATTCAACTTATTGACCATTGCACCATTCTTGGCGATGATATCCTTTATATCGGCCATTTTTCCTTTAAGCTTCTTGCCATACATTTGGATGATACTTTTTCAAGTACCATCCATTAAAAGCCCTAAGCAATGACTCTCCACTCATATTTTCAACTATGTATTCATTTCCGACAATGATTTTTACTACTCTATATGGCCCTTCCCAACTAGGAGACTATTTCCCAAACTTATTGCTTCTTGAGCCTACGGACAGAATAGTTTTCCAAATCAATTCGTCCATTTGAAAAGTTTTGGCTTTCACCTTCTTATTGTAGGCTCTAGCAACTCACGCTTTATCTTTCTCAATCTCTCTCAAAGCGCCCAAACGCTTGTCAGTGACTTCATCAATATTGTCTAACATTAAAGTCCTATACTCATCGGTAGATAAGTCATTTTGTCTAGCTAATCTTAAAGCTACAAGATTTACCTCGACGGGTAAAACAGCCTCTTGTCCGTACACAAGTTCATAGGGTGTTACTATAGTTGCCCCATGCCTAGATATCCGATAAGCCCACAATGCCTCCGATAAGACTTCATGCCATCTCTTGAGATGGTCTTCTATCTTTTTCTTGATCGGTAGTCATGTTCTTGAGAGCCACCGCTTCGGTCCATTTGGTGAAGTAATCACTTGCTACTAATACGAAGCGGTGTCCCTTTGAAGACGGAGGATGTATTTGCCCTATGAAATTCAATCCCCATCCTTGAAATGGCCACGGCTTTATAATGGGGTTCATCATAGCAGCGGGTGCCAATTGAATATTGTCAAACTTTTGGCACTTCTCGCATCCCTTGTAGTAACGATAACAATCGAGAATCATGGTTGGCCAATAAAACCCAGCTCTCCTTAGCAACCATTCCATTTTCGGAGCCGATTGATGCGTACCACAAATGTCCTCATGAACTTTTTCCGTAGCCACTTTAGCTTCATCTTCACCCAAACATTTCAAGAGCAAATCGTCACCCGTTCGGCGATACAAGTTAACATAAATCAAAGTAAATTTGAACGCTACATGCCAAACCTTTCTATCCACACTTTGGGTTGGATTACGGATGTATGAAATTATGGGTGACCTCTAATCAAACGATTCGGTACTATCACGGCTTGACGTGGTAGTATCCGAATGGTCAATTTCTAGCACCTCAAACATCGGTTTCTTAACAAATGAAAATTTGCCTTTGATAACATTATAACCCGATGCTTGCTGTGCCAACTCATTGGCTTTATTGTTTTCTCGCCTAAGTATATGATGTATATTAAACTCATTCATCCTTCTAACGATGTCTAGATATTTCTCCAAAATAGCATTCAACGACCCATCTAAGAATTAAAAATTCTCAGCAACTTGCTGCACAACTAATAACAAATCGCCGAAAGCCTCTACATATTTAACCCCATGGACTCTAACATTTCTAAGCCGAACAACAGTGCTTCATATTTGGCTTGGTTCTTGGTACAATCATACTCTAATCGGTTTGAGAATTCAAAATGTGCATCATGGGGAGAAACCAACACTATACCAACACCTTGACCCTCTTTGCAAAACGATCCATCAAAATATAACTTTCAAGGGGTAAAAGTCACATAACTAACATCTAAATCATGATCCAAATCAATCCGATGTTCAACAATGAAATTAGCAACAATTTAACCCTTCATGAATTTCAATGATTCATAAGCCAAATCATATTCAATCAATGCATAAGCCCATTTACCAAGTCTACCACTAGAAATCAGCCTATGCAACATATGTTTGATAACATCGGTTTGACAAGCAACCACACAAGTGCTAGATAGCAAATAGTGTCTCAACTTGGTGCAAGCATGATACAAGGAAAAGCATAGTTTTTCAATGAGAGTGTACCTTGTTTCCATATCTACCAACCGTCGGCTCACATATGTGATCACATACTCTTTTCCGTTGGCTTCTTATGTCAAAACAGCACCAACCACATCATCTTTCGCCGCTATGTAAAGACAAAAAGGGACTCCTCCCTTGGGCGCCCTACGAACTGGTGGTGAAGATAAGTATTCTTTGATCTTCTCAAAAGCTTCTTGCTGTTTTGCCCTCCAAGTAAATTCGGCTTCGTTCTTAAGCCCAAAAATAGGAGTAAATGCATTAATTTTTCCCGACAAGTTAGATATGAATCGCCTTAAGTAATTCATTTTCCTTAAGAAGCTTTGCAACTCCCTCTTACATGTAGCCGCATGCACGTTTCTAATTGCTTCTATCTTCTTAGGATCTACCTCTATGCCTTTTTCATGGATTATGAAGCCTAAAAACTTCTCGGCCGATACGCCAAAAGCACACTTGAGCGGGTTCATTTTTAAACCGAAACGACGCATTCAATCCAAAGCGAGTTGAAAATCGACCAAATGAGAATCTAAAGCGGCCGATTTGATTGCCACATCATCTATGTAAACCTTCATGATGACACCAAGCAAATCATGAAAAATAAAGTTCATGGCTCTTTGATATGTGGCACCCGCATTCTTTAACCCAAAAGTCATGACAACCCACTCAAACAATCCGATAAAATCAGGACATCTGAAAGAAGTTTTAGACATATCCTCTTTGGCCATGAAGATTTGATTATAACCCGCATTACAATCAAGTAAGCTAATCACTCTATGACCGGAAGCATCATTAATTAACATATCGGCTTTGGGCATAGGACACTCATCTTTAGGAGTGGCTCTATTTAAATTTATGAAATCAATGCAAACTCTAATCTTATCGGTGTTCTTCTTTTCCATCGACACGATGTTGAAGATCCACTCCGCATACCTGCAAGGTCTTATAAATTTCGCATCAACCAATCGGTTAATCTCTTCTTTAATCCGATCGTGCATATTCGGGTTAAACCTCCTCATCGATTGCTTAAAAGGTCTAAAACGAGATTTTATTGCAAGCCGATGTTCCACTAACTCGCGGCTCAACCCGGGCATTTTATTATAAGACCATGCAAAATAGTCCACATATTCTTTTAGTAAACCGATTAACTTCACCTTATAATTGGCTTTCAAATTTTTTATTTATATAAGTTGGTCTCGGATTATCATCGCTGGCAAAATTCACCTCCTCAAGAGGATAGACCGATGTGAATCCTTGTCCTAACTTATCCGTATCTTCTATTTCCTCGATAGCTTCACACATATCGTTTGTATTGGACCGATAGTGTTCCACTCTCTTTTGCAACCAATCAAGATTAGAATCCATTAAATAACATTATATGGTTAAGCCGATTTTCTATCGGCTTTACATTGACGGGTACAAAACCATCTCTAGTTACACTAAGAAAATCATAATCCGTCAAGTCTAAACCAGTCAAGCATTTGACGGTGTCATGCGACAAAGAAGATGATTCGGCTATAGCAACACAAGCCGATGCATCCGCATGAACAACCTCTACATCACCATCAACCAATTGTATCAAGAATTGGTGCAATATAGAGGGGCACATCTATTGACATGAATCCAATCACGCCCTAAGATCAAGCTATAACTACCGCGCACATCGGCAACAAAAAAAGCGGTAGCCATAGTCTTGCTCCCAACGGTGAGCTCAATAGAAACGACCCCTTTAGCCTCAATAGAGTCTCTTCCTCTCACACCGTTCAAAGTCATGTTGGTTCGGATGAGCTCATCATCGGCTTTACCTAGCTTCTTAAACAAAGAATACGGCATTAGGTTAACAATAGCACCGCCATCTACAAGCATGCGAGAAATCGCTGTGCCATTGATATGATCCCTCACATAGAGGCTTCAAATAGTTCTCTGATTCCTCGGGCTTCTCAAAGATAGCACTCTTCGGCCCAAAGTTGAATTGTGCCATGACTTCCTCTTCCTCTACCAAAGAGTAATCGAAAAGAGACAAGCAAATAGTGTTGATGTCCATACCTTCTCGAGGTGGTGTAGGCTCGTAGTCCAAGAGGTCGTCGTCGTCGAACTTGGACATGTCGATGTCTCTCATGGGTGAAAGCGCTGTCGAACCCCCTCCCAAGACGGTGTCGGCCAAATCAAGTGGTTTCGGAGTAGCCTCTGCTTCCTCCGCCACCGGTGGAGTAGGAGCCTCGGGCTTCTTAGCCCTCCATTGCTTACTTTGAAGGACCATCGGCTTGATTTCGTTGAAGATCTCGTCCCTCTTCTTCTCCGCCTCCTCCTCTCGCATCTTCCGGAGGCGCAGCTTTTGGAGCTTCCTCTTTTGAGTGTGGGTCAAGCCAGGCGGACACCACCTCGGTTGTGTGTACTTAAAGGGGCTCTTACTGCTGCTAGCTTCATGATCATTGGAGGCCTTTTCGATCGGATCATCTAAAGTGATCGGCCCTGTGAAGACTCCTCCAACCTCTCGGCCCATTCCACCCCGGATGAAACGGCCGATATGGCATCGGTGGAACGGTCATCGGTGGCATGGGCATCGGTGGCGCGGATATCCACGGTCCTATGCATGGATGCCACACCAAGAACGGTGGACAAGGCATAGGATGGAACCACGGTGGCGGCACCCCAAAGCCATGTGGAGGAAAAGGAGGAGGGAGCCCATGCACATTCACAATTGGCCTCATCTCCTTGCTAGGTGGGCTGCCACCCCTAGGTGGTGACCTTGGCCGCTTCACAGATCGATTCTTCAAATTGGTATTTTGATTCTTGTATTTAGCCATGAGGCGGTCGAAGGCGCTTTTGGACCCTATCGTCCAATCTGTGGCTCTACCTTGGTTTACCTTCCACTTGCCCACCTCCGGATTCTTTGGCTTTATCATCTTGGGCCGTCGAACTTGCCCCCCCCCCCCCGCCCCCGGTCTAGAGCCTTGGATGGTGACCTTGAGAGACTCTTGACCATCGGAGGACTTCTCAAACACCACTTTCCTAGAAGCCCTTTTCTCACTCGGAAAAATAGGCATCTCCTCCCCAATGATCACGTTCTTCCCCTTGGTGGTATCGGCTTGATGAGGCCGAATCAACACCTTGGAGTTGAGCTCTAGAGTGTTGACAGAGAAGGGGTGCTTGTCGATCTGCATTTCCTTAAGACATAATCGTCTCTCATTAAAGGCCGATTGGATCTGTCGACGAAAAACATTGCAATCATTAGTAGCATGATAATAAGAGTTATGCCATTTACAATATGCCCTACCCTTAATCTCTTCCGCTGGAGGTAAAGTATACGCAATCTTAATGTATCCACCTTTGTGTAGCTTATCAAATATTTTGTCACACTTAGCTACATCAAAGGTGTACTTCACATCATCTTTTCAGTTCATATGAACCGGTTTCAGTGAATCACAAGCGAACGATTTGGCCTTAGAGGGCCAAACAAACTCGGCAGGTAGGATGTCATTGGAATCATCATCAGAGCTATCTAAATCACATTCCACAATGTGCACGGTATGGCGGGTCTTGTAGTCATGTTTTATTTCTTTGCTTCGGCTTTCTTGAGCTGAAGCCCTTTGTTCGAGGTGAGTGAGTGTAAGAAAATCATACCCTCCAACTTTTCCCTAAGATGTGACCGCAAACAACTAAAAGCTAGGTCAGCTAAATCTTTTTCAGAAATTATTAAATTAAAGCATCGGTTCTTAACATCCCTAAACCATCAAAGATAATCAACGACGGGCTATTCTTTCCCTTGCCGAACCGGTGTCAAATGTGACAACTTTAATTCGCTGTCTCCGGAGTAAAAAATGATCATGGAACTTTCGCTCTAACGACTCTCAAGTGTAAATAGAACCCGGGGACAATGATGAAAACCAAGAGAAAGCGTTCCAGTTAGTGATAAAGAAAACAACCGTACCTTCAAAGCTTCACTAAAACCCGCTTCTCCTAGTTGCGCTACATATTGGTTAATGTGTTCCCGTGTGGTTTTCCTATCATCGCCATTGAATTTGATGAAGTCAGGAACACGCCACCCTACAGGATATGGGACCGAATCAAAATACGCGGGGTATGGTTTTTGATAAATTCGGTCTCTCCCCTTGAGGTCTATCTCTAGCGTCTCATAAAATTGTTTGTTTAAATCCTCCTTAATGCGCATCATACACTCCTCTATGTTGGCAATGTGTGGCCTAGTAAATGTACTAGACGGTGAAGGGTGTACGCTTGTTTTTATGACGCTAAATATTTCATTAGGGACAGGGCCATGGGGGATTTCCGTACCGCTTGGTGAGATGGACGTGTGCTATATGCAACGGTACGGTAAGGAGGAACAAAGTTAGCCAATTCACTCAACCGGTTTCATGGCCGGATTGGGGATGCTAGTAATTGGCTCTACGCTAGCGGGAGACACTACTAAAGCATTGGTTTGCACGGGTGATGGAAAACTAGTTTGTTCACTAAACGAGTTCAACGGCATGCCATACGGAGGTTGTTTTACATTAGAGGTAGTAGGCGCCGATGTACTAGCTACAAGTGCAACATGAGACGATGATACAATACTAATATTTTTAGCTTTACACAAGTTTTCTTGGATCATGTATTGCATATCATTATTCAAGACTTTTTTAGATCGGCAAAGTAATACGAGAGGTCTTCAAAAGTAACGGAAAAGTGTGAAGATGTCCTTACAATGGCAGCACCCAAGACCGTGTCGTCGTCGACGGCCGAAAGAACGGGCTCCTTTACTTGTGATATCGCGCCTTGACGGACTTTTTTGAAACACGTCAAGTACTCCTGCAGCCCCTGCTCCTCGCGCGCCTCTTCAGAGGCCCTTCAGTGTTCCAAGAACGCCTTGCACGCCTCCTCGGGCAACTCTTCCAAGGATGGCATGACAATGTTCGTCGTGGAGATCTCGGAGGTCATGGTGGAAACAACGATTCGGTTTGTGCAACTGGAATCACTCGTCCCTAGCAGAGTCGACGCTGAAATCGGGTCCGGGCCAACACACCGCTTGCACGTCCGTGTGCGAGAATGCCGATGTTTCTTCAACACCGGGTTTGGGGCAGCACCTAGACAACCCCACCTCGGGAGGGACCCCGTCGGAGGAGGATCATCTTAGGGTTGATCCGGGCTCAGCCAGGCCAGCCGGATTGCCTTCGGTCGTCGCCAGGACGAAGGAATAAGAGAAAACAGGGGTCGAATGAGGGGATTAGAGTTAGAGAAGTGCAAAATGTAAAAGCAAATGGTTTGATCGATTAAGATACCCCTCAACCGGCCATGGGCCTCTGTTTTATAGATATCTCGCAGGGCAACGGATCTCTCAAATTAGGAAATAATTTAGAATTGATCTGCTGAAAATTTTTATAAATCGACACCACCGGAGTCTCCGATAAAATGCCGGACACTCCAGTGACCGGAGTCTCCGGGACGACGCCGATCCGTCGTGTAAATCCGAGGAACCCAAGAGGGCCTGTTGGACACTCCGGCGCTGTGCCGGATACTTCGGTGTACAAAACACCGAACCCGAGAGGGCTTATCGGACAGTCCGGCACAATGGCAGACACTCCGGTGGGCTAAGTGCCCAAACCCGAGAGGGCTTACCGGACAGTTCGGCACATTGCCGGACACTCCGGTGGGCAAAGTGCCCAAACCCGAGAGGGTTTGCCGGAGACTCCGGCATTGTACCGGACACTCCGGTGATGCTATTTTTTGGGTGTCAACAATATTGAACGAAGAGGACGAGGGATGCAGAGCAGCATGAGCATGAGCACCAAGAAGCTCTCATCAATGAGCAATGCAGGAGACGCGATGGACCTGGTCTACGCCTTGATGTAGGAGAGGTCTTGGAACTGGTTCCTGCACTCCTTGACCTGCATGGAGATGGTCTCCTTAAGGACTTGATAGGAGCTCACAGGGATTTTGAGATTTGTGTTTAACAAGCATGAATTTGAGAGCTACCTTGCAAGAGACGAAGGGGAGGACATTAAGGGACAGTTGTGAAGTAGGTGCAGTGGCAGGGAGCACGGACCAGGTGCCTCCCTGACATGGAAGCGGTGGCCACGGGGCCAAGATCTGATGGCTCCTCAGACGCTACCAAGGACCCCAGCGACAAGCTCCCCCAGCTGGAAGCCAACACCGAAGCGGGCACCAAACATCGACACGCCGCATGAGAGGGGGGACTTCGACTGACGGGTGCTTGTGTGGTGGATGCTCAAGGGGTAGGGCTATGAAGTGGATAGTGCCAAGTGGCGGAGACCCTCGGCGTGATGGGAGGCACGGATGAGAGGGGAAAGTAAGAGAGAGGCAACAAGAGAGAAGGAGTTTGCGGTGACAAATAAAGGAAGATGGAGACAGCACAATACGTTGTGATTGGTCAAGATTGTCTCATCTCGGATCGCATCGCAATATATTTGTGCCCACGAAAGATTACATAATGTTGGTATTTCCAATCGCCGGTACAGTATAATTTACGTATTGAAGAGAGATTCGTGCTCGCTTGTCGTTGACATAGCTTAATCTACAGGAGACTCAAGAGGTTTTTGCCTAATTTGGACCATCAGGGAGACGTAATACCCTACGTCCAGGATCGATGGTTTGTATAGCTTGTCAGATGAGGATTATAATAATGCTAGGGTTCTTACTCGATCAAGAACTCCAGGCCATTCATGGAAAGTATGTCGCTAATCGTAATGGTTATTGTTCTCGTGTTGTCACTACTAGAAAAATGGTTTTTACCAGCGGTTTTAGACCCCTCAGTACAGGCATTTTTGACTTCCGCTACAATTAGTGAGCCTGTAGAAAGCAAGCATTTGTACACGCGCTTATGTGGACCGCCTACACTAATAGTATTAGTGCAGGTGGACTTTATATAGGGGTCGAACTGAAATTACAATAGTTTGAAGCCTACGAAACGAGCAGCCCCTGACCAGTGGAGTCGCGGGTATCTCAAAGTTTATTCTCTGACGGGTTATAAATGCTATGTCATCTTGTCGTCGTCCTCGTCTTCGTCCTTTGTCCAACACTGGAGGGACAAAGTCAGTTTTCTGTTTACCGTCCAGCAGATAGCGCCTGCCACACAGTGTCAGGAATCTTCCGTACTGAGGGTTGGTCATCGAAAGTGGTTGCACAGGTAAGACGGTTGCCCCACCTTGGAATTGAATATGAGGAATAGTGCGCAACCTCTGGGGGTCGGATGGACCTTGGCGATAGAGTTGATTCGTGGCCTGCGATATGATAGGCCGTTCTTCGTGGTTGGTTTTGTTGATTGGGCTGAAATCGTGGATACCAGGTTATACGGTCCTGACAGGTAAGATGCCTGCACAAATAAATTTATGCATGCGGTTGGCTTAAGCTACCACCTATAGAAGTGAGAGAATTTATGTAGGCAGTTACTTAGGCCAGCCGCCTGTATAAATTTATTTGTGAATGTGGTTTTCAACTTTCGGCCCACATCTAATTCTATGCAGGCATTGACAATTTTATCGTTGCTTGTCTGATGAAGCAGGAGTTGAATAAAACCTGACAGGTTCATGGAGTCACAGATTGAGGTTCAGGTTCTGATTCATAGATTCAGGTTCAGGTTCTGATGCAGGTTCAAGTAACAGTATCACAACAAATATTGACAGATTCAAGAATCAGGATCGACAGAAAGCTGAAACATATTTTTAACTTTCAATGAGAAATATATTACAGGCAACAATTTTTAAATTTCAATAGTTTCACAGGAAGAATATATACAACAGAGATATTAACAGATTCATAGGACTGGTTCACATATTAACAAGAATATATGGAGTCGTCACAGATTCACAGGTAACAGTACTCTTAGCATTATGGTAAGACCTAGGCCCTCTTTGTTCTGCTTTTCCGGCCTGCTTTTTCCAGCTGAAAAGCTAAAAAGCTAAAATAAATAAGGTTCTAAAATTCTGGCTTCTCAAATGTTGAAAAGTCATCTTTTGAGGAAATGAACTAAATTCAATAATCACTACTCTAACGGTCAGCTTTTCAACTAGCAAGCCATCAGCTAGGTTTTCTAAAAGCTCAAAAGCTCCAGCCCAAATAAACAGGACCAGATAAATTGCTGGTGTGGACCTTTCATGGAGGTTGTACTCCCTTCAATTTTAAAATATTAATACCATTGACTTCTAACATCAACTTTGAGCATTTGTCTTATTCTAAAAAATATGATAAATATAATAGGATAAAGTCCAGCTTACTTTCCTAACTATACTAGCATATAAGTCCACATAACCCTCTAAACTATTTTTTGGTTCAGTTTACACCACAAAAATGTGATATTGGGTCAATTTACCCCCGTAATGCAATTTGTCTTTTTGGTTTCTCAATACACAAACTTAATCTTAAGTTAATCTTTGGGATACAAAACTATATGCAAAATAATGATAAAAAAATTTAAGAAATATTTTTTTAATATCTGTTATGATATGATTTATCATCTCACAAAGTTTCATATTAAAATTATGCTTGTATATGGGGAATTAATAAAGACAATTTATATTAGAGGGTAAATTGAACTAAAAAGGTACTTTGTAGGGATAAACTAAACCAAAAAATAGTTTAAGAGGTTATTTAGACTTTAGCTATACTTGAGGGGAGTAAATTGGACTTTATCCCTTATAATGTGTTATAATCTGCTTTATGGTTAGTGGTATTTGAAATCCGACTAATAATTTTAAAAATATGAACAAATTTTTGAATAAGATGAACCGTCAACATGATGTTAAAAGTCAAATGGTGTCAATATTTTAGAACGGGAGTGACTATTTGATTGTGTTTCATTGTTTCACAGCTGAGTTCTCCCCTCTTTTCTGTCGACCACATGTCCAGTAATGTATTGACATTTGAAGAAAAAGATTCAGATCATGAAGGCATGTTCTCTGACCATAACAGTTCCGTTCAGATCATAAAGTCATTCAGGAACATGAAGATCTGTAGAAAAGAGCATCCGTCACACAACACCTTGCGCAGTTTACCGTCTAGATACAGACTAATATTAATGCTATTCTATAATCTAATCTTCCCAAAAGGAAAACATCTTTAACACCCATTAGTCTTAACAAAGTGTGAATCTCATTTTTCTTCTCCACATAAGCTTTTGTTAATTCATCTATCAACCTGCGGTTAGAACTAGCTCGGCGCTTTCACTTTCTGTTTTAAAGATAGGGAGATGGCAATAAGTCAGGAAGGCAAACGGTTTGATATTGTGCACCTACTTAAGTTGCTCCATTTTGCTTATTTCAGTTCAGAGGCTGCACGTTTGTCCATAAATACTGCATTTTTTGTTTTTTTTTTGTTTGAATTCAAAATTTAGATTTAGTGAGCGACTCTAAACTCTGATCGATCTCAACAAAAGATGGCAATACCT
The DNA here is from genome assembly GCA_001602295.1 of Zoysia matrella. Taxonomy (NCBI): domain Eukaryota; kingdom Viridiplantae; phylum Streptophyta; class Magnoliopsida; order Poales; family Poaceae; genus Zoysia; species Zoysia matrella. Next base: position 67,275 of record BCLG01001956.1, read on the forward strand.
AAATGTCCTCCAATGACCGACTATCGGTCCATAATCTCCATTTTGTTCATGACGTGGTTGGGCATGTGTTTCATTAAGAGGGAGTAAACGCTGCTATATTTAACACAAGTCTCCCAGCCGAGCCGGAAAGTGGCCAATGCAACCGCTGGTTACAGCAAAAGGACTCACCCCTACTGAACTAATTTCATCCAACGAACCCCGAAGCGTGGCAGTCCCACCACCTTCGATGTGATATGCCTCCTAGGCCTACAGGCTACTGCACACGAGCTCTACATGTTTGCATGCAAACAGTCGCTCTTCTCTGACTTCTATGTGACTATAATGTCAGATGGAGCTTTTGTATATGTCCACTTATTCTTATCCCTACCCCTAATAATGCACCAATCAAATAAATCACTGTCCACACATCTAATTGTAACAAAATTAATCCCACTACAGGGGAACACATCTACATTCACCTTACTTATTGTGCTTTATCTATTCCCTATCACAAATCTAACAGTCCAGATTTACTATTATACTTCTATTTTACTACTTAGAGCTGAGATTGTTTGATCTCCCACCCTCCCACCTCTTGGTTTTCGAAAAACAAAATTAATTCCACTACTCCGCACTCTCCCACCTCTTGGTTTTGAAAAAATAAACTTCACTACTCCTCACCCTCACATCTCTTGGTTTAGGGAAAAATAAGTCCCGAATAATAAGTCCCACTACTCTTTGCCCTCTCATCTCTTGGTTTTGGAACAAAATTCCACTACTCATCACCCTCCCACTTCTTGGTTTAAGAAAAAATAAAAATAAAAATCCCACTACTCCTCACCCTCCCACTTCCTGGTTTGAAAAAAAAAAAATCTCACTGCTCCTCTTCCTACTCGTGCTCACCTTTCTCCCGCTCTCATCCTCTCTACCGGCGCGAGACGGAGATGGTGTGGGATATGGGAAGGGTGAATCCATGGTGCTCAGCTCATTCGATGCTCCTTCCTCAAGAAGGGTGAGGGTCCGCTGCCGCTGATCATGAGTTCGCTCATGACATCCTTGCTGTCACACAGGCAATTGGAGCAGCTGTTCAGGAAGTCGATGGACAGCATGCTGGCGTGAGCTCCAGCACCACAGGACTGCAAGAATTCTTTATTTTTATTTGGACTCCAGAATTTTTGTTAGGTCGTCAAAGGCATACGATTAAATCGAGTTCACCGTTGGCTAATAAGTGCAGCAGGGGACAATCAATCATTGATGGTTGGTTTAGTTGATCCTACTTCTTTTTTTCATCTGTTTAGTATAAATATCGAACTGAATAATGTGTTTGCCGGTTTGATTTTACAGACTTTGATAGCATGTTACTCTATCTCTCTACTAAAAACACAGAAACATAATCAACAACATATACGTCAAAATTAACCTTGAATTTTTCTTATTGTTGTAACTTTTTCTCCTTTCAGAAGTGTATGCGCATTAACAATCATCTTGATTGGCGGTGCTTGTGCAAGTGTCAAGTTATACACTTCGGTCCATTAAATGATTTGTGACATCTCAAATTTTAGGACAAGTTAAAAATGCAAAATTCAAAATTTTTCTGACAAACACCCTGACAATTTTCTTTTCTTTCTTTCCTATTTCAAAGGACAAAAACCTCACTTAATCAAAATGATCAAAATTGGAAATTTTGAAATATTAAAAATTGAAGTGTGACAAGTGATTATCTTTTTATTTTATTCCTTTCTTGTCGTTTGTTTTCTCGTGTTCCATTCAAGAACTGAACTCATCCAATTCCTTGAATTCCAGACTCGTTTAATTCGTTTGAACCTATTTGACCTCCTCTAAATTAATTTACTCCTTTGAAACAGCTATTTGTTCTCTGAATTTTCTAGAACAAAAATCGAAATCGAATTTGGAGTTGAGCCCAACAGAGAAGTCGTTCATCCTAAAATGTTCTACCACTCCACAAAATTTCAAACCCATCCGAGCTGCCGAAGTTCAATTTTCAAAGTAAAATAGACAGCCGTTGGATAAACAATCTGTTCTTCCAGCAGATAACTTCCCTTAAATGACGAACCACTTTTAAAATTTCATAACTTCCTAACCCCTTTGAAAACTGCAACATGTACAATTTATGTTGTCGAGCACCTACTATAGATTCATTTTACAAAGTCTCATTCAAATTCAAATTTGTTTGATCTTCCTTTTCTATCTCAAAATGTGTAAGTGCTAAGCCAGGCTGAACTATCGAACCCCACCTATCATTGACCCCTCACCCTTCCTCCTCCCAAGAGCAGACACGTTTCTCCCTCCTCTCCACTCCCGCGTTGCCAGCACCCAAGCCAAGTGCCGCGCCCTCCGCGTCCTCCGGTGCATGCGAGACATGAAGCTCGTGACGTGCCCTCCCAACTAATTCGCGCGAGTACTAGTCCCCTGACCATCTCCTCTCTCCGGTGCCTCTTCCCCGAGCCGACCGGCGGCCGCTCCTCCCAGTGCCGCCACAATCTGCCACCTCCGGCGAGCCTCGCCTCCTCCAATCCACTCGCGCGCCACCACCACGGCCTTCTCCACCGCTTGGACACCCCCATTCGGCCGGTGTGTCACCAGAGCTGCGTCTCCGTCGCAGCTCGCGGCTGCGCCCCGCCTCCTCCGTGGCCGGCGCCCCTCGGCGTTTCTCCGGCACGCATGAACCCACCACGAGCTTCTGCGTCCTCGGTTGCCCCTCCTGCGCCCCGACCCCTGCTTCCCCGGCGCCACTACCGGCCCGGCGCCGAGCTCCGACCGGCGCGCCGCCCTCTGCTCGTTGCCGGCGCCCTGCGGCACCGCCCCGGCTCGCTGCGCCCTATGGCAAGGTTCATAGCACCTCCGTCGAACTCCTCCAACCCGTACCGAGCTCTGGCCGCCCCTGCTGCGCCCCGGCGCCATGTGCTGCTGCCGCGCGCCGACAGCTCTCTGTCGCCGGCGCTGCGCAGCCTCTCCCCTGACTGACTTGAGTCCATTGAGGAGTTCGCCACGCCGCCCTATCTCCCCTTCGCCTGAAGCCCCAGCTCCTCCGGCCATCCTGTGCCCTGGCGTCGTTCGTCGCCGCCGTCGCGCCGCCTCCCTCCGTCGCCAGCGCGATGCCGCGCCTCCCCGGCCCCATCGCGCCCACGTCTAGACTTGCCGCGCCGCCCTCGTGCTCCCCCGCCTGGAGCCCGAGCCCCTCCGGCAGGCTAGCCGCCTCGCTGCGGCGGAGGTCCACGACGGAGCACGTGGACCGGCTCCCGGCCGCAGTTCACAGGCCGTGGACACTGTCCGCAGCGTTCCAACTGGAAAACAAATCGCAGAGGAATCCCATTTTTACAGAAAAACCCCTCTCCTTCGAACTAAATAAGGCAGCCCAAATCCTTTTGCTCAAAGTCCTCAAAACTAACGTTTTGGCCCCTGATATTTGTGGATAATTCCATACAAGTCCCTGGTAACTTGATGACAATTATGCACCCCTGCTGATCTTCTGTTGATTACAGAATTAGCCTCTAATGACTTTGTGAAATTTACAGCTAGGTCCCTACATCTATAAACTTCCATATCTTGTGATACGAGATTCTGGTTGGAGTGATTCTTGCGCTGATACGCTCGTCATGATGTGAGCTACACTTCAACACCACTTGTGCATCTCGAAACTTTCATATTTTCAGCGGCCTGCCTCAAACACCCACAGTACCTATCGTATAACTTGCAACGTCCGATGTCTCCTACCAAACCAAACATGCCTATACTGTCCTTGCTTTGGAGCCAGTCCGATGTCTCCTACCAAACCAAACATGCCTATACTGTCCTTGCTTTGGAGCCAGTGCCCGCATTGTCGCCAACACCCAAAAGCCAGTGTCATCCTAATCGCAGGTTGCCTCTTATTTTGAGCTTTTATTAGTTTTTATTTAATTGCTCTCCTTGTCGGTTATTGCTCGCTCTTAATATTGCGTTTTGTTGTATATTATTTAAGCATATAATCATATCACAAATAGGGCACCTTTCATTATATCCTTAGTATGCATAAGTGCATGCACTCATGCACCACTCACACCTAGCTTTGGACACGATAGTCAGCACATGCCCTAGACACCGGTCACCCCTTGACCATTTGCAAGTAGATTGAGGCTGGGACACGGTAAACAGCGTGTGTCCTGGACACCGATTACCACCCGACCTAATCGCGTGAGAACTGCAGCTCGGACACGACCACGGCCGCATGACCACCAGCTGGCTCACCACTGGGTCGAAGGTGCGTGTCCAAAGGCTTGGACACAGTGCCAGCCATGTGTCCACGAGCTTGGACACGGTCACGACCCCGTGACCCCAAATAGGGTCCCCACTAGACCTGGAGGGCGTGTTCACAAACTTGGACACGGTCGCGCTTCCGTGACCTCGAGTCGGGTCACTACCGGACTCGAAGCATGTGTCCATGAGCACGAACATAGTCATGACCACGTGTCCACGAGCATAGACACGTTCACGACCACATGTTCGCGAGCATGGACACAGTCACGAGCACGTGTCCACATACACAGACACAGTCACGATCATGTGTCCACAGACACGGACAGCCCCGATCACGTGTCCACGGACACGGGCACAGACATGATCACGTGTCCACAGACACAGACACAGTCACGATCACGTGTCCACAGACACAGACACAGTCACGATCACGTGTCCACGGACACGGGCACAGTCACAGTCACGTGTCCACAGACATGAACACAGGCCCGATCACGTGTCCAGGGACACGGGCACATACACGATCACGTGTCCACGGACACGGATACAGACACGGTCATGTGTCCACAGGCTCGGACACTGTGTCTGCCGCGTAACCTAGAATTGGGTCACAGCCAGATTTTGTGCACGTGTCCTGAGGCCTACACACGGTGTCGGCTGTGTGATCCGCAGCACGGTCACAGCTCGCCCGAGAGTCCTCGACACAGAGTGCGGACACGGACGAACCTGTGTGACCACGACTCACAAATAGGCCGATTGCTGCAGCACCACCCGAACACCCACAGACCACCCGACAACGTCAGAACAAGGGCTGAGGTCACCGGCCAAACCACATGACCACAAGGTTGTTCCACCACTCCGCACCCGCACCTGCCTAACGGCCGAGGTCACTGGCCGAACCACTTGACCACAAGGTTGTTCCTCCGCTTCACGCCTGCGTGTGTCCAGCAATCGTGGACACAGGCCGGACAGCGTGACCACGAGGCTTGTCGTCCGTTTCACGCCCGCACACACCCAACAGCCGTGGACACGAGTCGGATAGACTTTTCTGTTTCCAGTCTCGGGCACCTTGTTTACCTCACCATCACCACACCTCAACTCCGTCCACAGCAACCAATGCACCGTTGGAACCATCAACACGAGCTAATACCTGTAGACATTAAGTCACACATAAAATGACGCACTACACATCAAGCTGCTCCCAGCACACGCCTAGTATATGTTCATTTTCATGACTACATAAAGGCCACGCTTGCTGTAGATGCATAATGAACAACCACACACACATATCCTTAGTCACACCGGTAGGCCCGGCCGCTCACCGTGATAGCTCCCTATACAGTGATGAGGACATCATTCCTTTAGATACACACAAGAGTCCTTAAAGTAGTATTGATGAAACTCACCCACGACAGTTGCGATTAGAGGTGAGCCGTTCCAAAACACATGTTTTCTTTCCTTTGAGAATAGATTGCTACCTAATAACTTTATCATGATTAGAAATATTGAAGAGAGTCAAAAAAATCATGAAAAAGGACGTGGAGATGCTCAAAATCAGAACCGCACGTTCGACTCCGGAGGAGATCCAAACAACTCGGGTTCGAGCTTGACTCGGGCTCCTGGAGCAGCCTGCACTAAAACGCTTGCCCCGGTCTCATATAAGCTCCGTTTTGGACGTTCTAGATATGGCTGGAAAGCTAACAAGATAACTTTTTCAACGGAATTCGATTGGAATCAGTGGGAATCGTTAAAATAATATGACGTCCAGAAACTGCCCGGGTGCTGCGACACTATCTTTTGGCCTTTGAGCCTTGTATCTTTTTTAGGCCCATTAGTATTAGGGTTTGCCCCTAAGATCAACCTAAACTCTATAAATTCAGTAGCCACCTTCATTAGAGATAGGTTTTGATTAGTTTTCTCTTGTTTCCAAATAGTTTTGTTGTTTGACGGCTTGTTGGTTATCTAACTTTGTGATTCAATCCAGATTTCACAAGTGAGTTGCGTTCTTCCTTGTTCTTTCTTGTGTTCTTCGATTCGCATGCAGAGATTAGCCTTCTTGGCGAGGTAAATCGTGTGCGCACGATTGATAACCAGAGGAGAAGTGGTGCTGCGATTGCGGGGTTCGAATCGTGTTGATTTGAGGCCAGATTGATTGTGTGTCGCATCTCCGCCAAATCGAGAGTTATCACGACCTGACGGAAGATCGGGAACCACGTACACATCAAGTGGTAATCAGAGCTTCAGGTATACCGTCAGGTTCACATCTATTTTTATTTATTTTGCATTCATCCTATCGTCCACAGAAAAGCCGCAACACAAAAAAAATTAGTAGATCGTTAGGTGTTCCCCTGTCCAGGCCGTGCTTAGCCTTTGCATAATTTTATTTCAGAGTCCGTAGTATTGAGTTTGTGTCCTTAGTTTGTGTTTTGGTTGCTGGATTTTATGATCTTTTTGTATCCAGGTGTTTTCATTCATCGTTCATTCACATCGTGTTCAGATCTGTTATCGTGTCACATCTGTTAATTGTTTCTTTTGCATTGAAAATTTATCCCACCCACCCACCCATATTTCGATCACAACCACATCTACGCTTCATATATCCACATCTCCATATTTATCCGCTGCTCAATCATCCACAAAAATGTCTACAAAATTCGCATCTATTTTGAAATCCGAATCTGTTTTCAGCCTTTCAAACAAATCTGATTCGAAGATCCATCATTAAAATAGTCATAACTTTTGTTTCTCTACTCCAAATTAGACATATAAGTACTTTTTAGATATCTATAGAAAATTTCACATCCTCCCACGATCCTAGATACAACAAATTCATAACAGAAGTTTCTATTTTCGCGCTCCGAAGTTTCAGCACATATTTAACAGAAATTCAAGATTTTCTCGACGCCACATCTTTTATCATATTGATTTGAAATTTGGTCATGTATCATCTTTTGTGCTTTTGGTTCAGAGAAAAATATCAGAAAAATAAAATAAAAATAAAAAATTTTGTAGACTAAGAAGCCGAGAACTAACCTTTACTGAATTTTCAAGTGCTAAAAAATTTTCTGATCTCTGGAGCTTTATCATTTGTGTTGTTGCTGCCTTTTGATATCTTCATTCATATTCTTGTAACATCTGAAAGTTTTTTATAAGATTGAGCCAGCAACTAGAACATAATACTTAGAACAGTTATTCAATATTACTATCTGTTATAGAATTGTGTTCCACTAATCATTATTTCAGCCCTCCAAGCTCCACATATATACCTCGGATCAGCACAGTATTTGACCCTGTAATTGTGAAATTACGACTCTCTAGTTTCTCTTGCCACTGGTTGCACCATACTTTGCTTTGCTTTGGTAAGAATCTTGCAAGAACTCGGTAAGGCGTTTCTTTTTGCGAAATTTTCACCACCCACTCATTGTAGTTGCAGGAATAATATTTTTGCTGTCCGTAAGTTATTTTCTAACCATGACAGGTAGAAAATGAGATGAATACAATAATATTGCGACAAATTTTGCGAGATGTAATCTACCGCAAAGAGATGTTGCACATAATCAAAAGACATATAAGTTTCACACCATTGTTACATCATGTCCTTCCACGAGTAACTATATTCTTTCATCTCTTCCTTTATATGATGGTTTAGATTCTACTAAATATATTGTTTAGGAAAATGATATGGATAATCTATTTGAACAATGCCGTATGAGTGAAAGGAGAAATCTTTTGAATGTTAGTCATGCATTAGTTGATCATGCTTTAACTTTGTGGAAACATTTCTATATAACAAAAAAATATCCTCTGACATAGAGTGATGCTAAAATTTTTACAAAAAAAAATTTTGTTGATACATCTATGAAATCTATGTCTAGTTGTGATAAACACTCTTTGGAGGAGGAGTTTTCTACTGTACCTCCTATTGCATCTAACATTTTACAGAAAATTGAGATCAAACAAGAAGATGAAAGTGATACATACAAGGAGAAAGAAGATATATA